>CM021108.1:375934307-376244719 GCA_007115665.2 Sequoiadendron giganteum | reverse complement strand
CAAACTCTTCCTCGATGCTGGTATTGACCTTGTTTTCACTCCTCCAAAATTTTCCTCAGCGTTGGTATTGACCTTTCACTTCTCCAATTTGACGAGCTACAACCTAGTTTCGTTAGGTTTTAGATTATGTTAATTAAATTTAAAATTATGGCACCATTTAGAGTAGTGAATATCAAGAAAGCCAATCCTATTATATCAGTCGTCAATCTTTCACTTCTGTTAGATCATCGAACGGTTGCCAAAACAAGCTGACACGATCTCCATCATGGAAACAAGGGCCCACCATATTATGCATCACCAAAGAAATCCATGTGGCACTCGCCCGTGATATTGCGATCAATAAAGATCTCGCAACTTCTGATCACACAATGGCGGGCAACCGTAGATTTCAACAATCGACAATCCTATTCACTCAGCCTTGTCACTAACCATCAAGCACCTTTTCCATCTAGATTATAACATCGTTGTTGATTTGAAGCACGTGCATCTTGTAACCACTTTAGTAACTTGCTTTATAACATATTAAAACCCAACAAATATATTAAAGCACTTTCATCATCCCTTTGACACTGTCAGATGAGACACTTGGCACTCGCTTGTGATATCACAATCGGTTAAGTCTTTGTGGTGGGGTCATCGCGGGATAGCGGGGAATGACTACAATCAAACGATGGTTGATCAACGGTCATTAAAAGTTATTCCCTTCACAATATAAAACATTTATTAAAGGCATAAGGGGACATCACCTAGGTCGACGACAAACAATGGCTTAAGTTGTTTTTAAACATGGGGGCATGGGGCCAACTTAGAATAGGGAAAAATAAAGTTAGGCGAAAGAATTAAAACATTAAATCAAAAGGGACCCAGATTAGACAAATTGATGGGAATAAGTTGTTTTAAAACCCCCTCTATAGTAAAAATTAAATGAACCAAAAAATAAAATATTAAAAATCCAAAGTTTAAAAGAAAAATATTTTATAAAAAACATAACAATAAATTAGACATAAACAAACAAAAAATTGATAGAATAAAATTTAAAAATAAACAAAAATTATTATAAATAACAAGAAAATAAACATATAATTTTAACAATAAACAAAATAAATTAGAAGAAAATAAATTAAAATATATAATATATAAAGAGAAAATAACAAAATAAGAAATATGTTTTAAATTATAACAAATTTAAAAGAGAATAAATTATAAAGAGATTATAAGTATATAAATTATAATTTATAAGTAAACATAAAATTTATAAATTATATGTTTACATATAAATTATAAATTATAAATAATTAATCAAAAAATAAATTGTACAAAAATATAAAATTACAAATAAGAATATATAAAAAATGCATAAATTTAAAATAAATTAACAAGAAAATTGAAAAGAGATTAAAAACAAACAAAAAATTTAAAAGTAACAAATAACTAGCAATTACACATTGGTGTGCAATGGGTACGTCGAAATGTCTCAAAAATGGTGTGCAAAAAGTTTCTCAATGAAGAAATGATAAGTTCAAACCAACTATGCATCCACTTACAAAACCTCTGAATTAGGAAGATAATCAAGCTCCATTACTCGAATCATATTAATTTTGCAATAGGAAGAGAGGAAGAGGGAGAGATAGGGATAGAAAGAGGGAGAGAAAGAGGGGGGAGATCAAGAGAGGGGTAATGAGATAGAGATAGAGAGGAAGATAGATATGTAGATGGAGATGGAGATGGAGATGGAGGAGGGGGATATGGAGAGAGAGAGAGAGAGAGAGATGGGAAGTGATATATAAAGAGAAGTAGAGTGAGGAAGATATATATGGTAGAGAGATGGAGAGATAATGAGATAGAGATAGAGAGAGAGATGAAAGAAGAAATATGGAGAGATAGAGATAAAGGGGAAAAGAGATATAAATATAGAGTTCTAGGAAGAGTGAGAAGGAGAGAGAGACATGTCTAGAGATAGAGGGAGACAAATAGATAGATATGGGGTAGGAAGGGAGTGAGTGAGGGAGATATGGGGAGAGATAGAGAGAGGGAGGAAGAGAAAGGGATAGAGATAGGTAGATGAGGGATATAGAGAAGAGGGGGAAGAGAGGGAGAGAGATAGGTAGAGAGGGAAAGGGAGAGGGAGAGAGAGAAGAAGAAGAGGGAGAGAGATAGCTCAATATATAGAAAGGGAAAGGGAGAGGGATAAATATAGATAGAGGGTGATATAGAGAGATAGAGAGGGATAGGGAAGGAGAAAGTGAGATAGGGAGATAGAGGTAGAGGTAGAGGTAGAGTTAGAGAAAGATATGGATATGGATATGGAGAGAGAGATATGGGGAGAGAGGAAGAGATAGCTCAATAGATAGAGAGGAGAGAGGGAGTAATATAGAGATATGGATAGAGGGGTCAAGAGTGTGAGAAAGAGAGAGGGAGAGAGATAGAGAAGGGGAATAGGGAGTGTTTTTGTATATGAGTGAAAGAGAGAGATAGAGAAGTGGAATAGGGAGTGTTTTTGTATATGAGTGAAAGAGAGAGATAGAGATAGAGATAGATATGCATAAATAAAGAGAGAAGCATAGAAAAAGATAGTGAGATATAGGGGAGAGAGGAAGATAAATTAAGAAATAATGAGAAACACTGAGATAGAGAGGAAGACTTAGATATAAATATAGATAGAGGGGGATAGGGAAGGAGAAAGTGAGATAGGGAGATAGAGGTAGAGGTAGAGGTAGAGAAAGATATCGATATGGGGAGAGTGATATGGGGAGAGAGGAAGATATGGCTCAATAGATAGAGAGGAGAGAGGGAGTAATATAGAGATATGGATAGAGGGGTCAAGAGTGAGAGAAAGAGAGAGAGGGAGAGAGATAGAGAAGGGGAATAGGGAGTGTTTGTGTATATCAGTGAAAGAGAGAGATAGAGACAAAGATAGATATGCATAAATAGAGAGAGAAGCATAGACAAAGATAGAGAGATATAGGGGAGAGAGAGGAAGATAAATTGAAAAATAATGAGAAACAAAAAGATAGAGAGGAAGATTGAGATATAAATATAGATAGAGGGTGATATAGAGATATAGAGAGGGATAGGGAAGGAGAAAGCGAGATAGGGAGGTAGAGGTAGATATGGATATGGATATGGAGAGAGAGATATGGGGAGAGAGGAAGAGATAGCTCAATAGATAGAGAGGAGAGAGGGAGTAATATAGAGATATTGATAGAGGGGTCAAGAGCGAGAGAAAGAGAGAAGGAGAGAGATAGAGAAGGGGAATAGGGAGTGTTTGTGTATATGAGTGAAAGAGAGAGATAGAGATAGAGATAGATATGCATAAATAGAGAGAGAAGCATAGATAAAGATAGAGAGATATAGGGGAGAGAGAGGAAGATAAATTGAGAAATAATGATAAACACAGAGATAGAGAGGAAGACTGAGATATAAATATCTCTCTCTTTCTCTTTCTCTTCTCATCTCTTTCTCTCTATAAATATGTCTATCTCTACCTCTCTCTCCATATATATCCCTATCTAACTCTCTCTCCATCTTTCTACCCCTCCATCTCTCTCTATCTTACTCTCTTTTGACATCCCTATTTATCTCCCCCTCTCCCTCTTTTATATTTGGATATCTCTACCTCTATATATGTCTTTGTCTCCTATTTCTCTTTATCTCTCTCACTATTTTTATGTAACTATCTAATCAAAATTTAGTTTCGAATCTCTCTCTCTCTCTAGCTTCTAATTTAGATTTTAGATTTATTTTATTATACAAATTAAAATATAATTATTCTATAATTGGTATGAGTTTTCCATAGTCCATGCTCCATAACATTGCAGTATATAGCTTTTGGATTCAACTGTGTAAGTTTTTTTGTCGATGTTTCAGATCACACACAATGATCCATCATCACGAAGAGGAAAAATGAAATGAGATTGCAGAACAAGTCTTAATAAAGGGAGAGGGAGAAGAGAAAGGACTACAATTTTTTTTGAGAAAACAATAAAATAATACCATAAAAAAAAGAAAAATCAAGACTTGTCTACTAACCTCATGTCTCCATGCGGCTGCTTAACTCTATTTTCTACTTAAATTTACACAGCGGGAGTGTTCCCATGCATAAATTTGATTGTTGGGAGAGGATAATTTGGAATATTTTCCTATTTTAAAGGAGCAACTACTGTTTAGGAAATAAAAATAAGCTATCAAAATACGGGGGGCTGAAAATAAGCAGCAACTGCTTATTGTGAAAAATGCCATGTGGCTTTACAAATTTTCTTCCCTCCTTTTTATTTACCCTCAATTTCTCCCTCTGAATTTTTCCTATAGTGATACAGTGCAACAACAAGATACATATTTTCATATAGAAAATTAAATTTTCAGTCTTATTGAAAGTATACATTTTATTACAGTTCTTTGAAATATAGATCTTGTCCTGAATCTACCCATTTTTAAAGAATTTAATTGTAGCATAGATTTTTTTTTTAACTTTATTTATAATTGTTTGAACTTTATAACTGTTTGAACTATTTTTTTATCTTTATTTATAACTGTGCAGCATAGATAATTAGTGTAAAATTGAATGCAAATTCTGCTAGCATCCTTTCTTGTTTGTATAGATTGAGAGAATTATAATAGATCTGAATGTCTTCATTTGTTTTTGAAAATTTAAGCAGCATTTATAGGGCACCGTACCATTCCCAATGAGCTACTAGGGCCAAAAAGGAGAAAGTTTAAACAACAAACAAAAAGGAAACAAAAAGAAAAAACAACCCACAAGCAACACAAAGACCGCAGAGAGGCAGTTGACAAACAGGAACAGGCAGTAGCTAACTGGCATTGTCCTAGTTTTTAATCAGGAGGTCCACAACCTCATCACCCACCCACTCTTTGTTCTCTTGACTGTTATTTCCCTCCAGCTCCTCCTTTATAGCATTACACAGAGTGCTCGTGATGAAGTGGCCCAACTTCATGGTGAAGTGAGTCAACCCATAGAACCTTTTGTCGAGTGTGTCCATTCTCTTCACCACATCACAAGGCTCCTCCCCAATGTCCATGGTCCCCGTGACCTCTCCAGGCTCTTCGACCAGGGGATGCAGAGAGTGAGAGGTAGAGCCATCTATAGGAACCTTGCTATCCTCAGGAGTAAACTGGGGCCCCTCCACATTTTCTTCCTCATCATCTTCATTTTCCTCTTCCTTGTACCCTTTGCTGTCAGACTACTCCTCCTCCGAATCTTCAATAATCAGGTTCTTTTTGCTATTCTTTGCAAGCCTCCTGGATCTCCTTCTGACAATTTCCCCACTAGTCAACTCAGTGGTCCCCACAATTGTGTCACCTCTGGAGTCTTTCCTTATAGTGTTCTTACCCTTTTCATCCCTAGCAATTGAGGCCGACATGCCTTTTTCCTTCCCTTTTTTTGTAGTGGTGTTCTTGTAGGCCGAATCTACCTGAGTGGATTTCAATTCACAGAGACCCTTCGCCGCACTAGCATGAGCCTTACCCAAACCACCCTTAAGCTTCTTGGTGGTTATCTTGGCTTTGGGATTCCCCGTAGTGCCCGTATTGGATTTCTGGGGAGGGATTTTAGACTCGGTCAGGGAAATATTCACAATTGACAGGGGTTCAATATTCTCAATGTGAACAACTGTGATAGCTTTAGGAGGATAGAGGGCTAGATGAAAGTGATAAAGTCTCAAAATGAGCCCCTAATGGAGCGAGAGCGGCAAAAGATCACTGGGGTTAAGGCTAGTCGACTCTTTGCATTTTTTGATCAAGTTTTCCAAGTCCATTAGAAGAAAGAATGGAAAAATAAGCAACATCTTGTGTCTTAAATGATTTAATAGGGGGAAGTGATAAAAAAAATAGGTTTTAAACCTACCTTCCAAGGTGACGTACTTCATCAGCGCCAGACACACCTGATCCCAGGGCTTTGGGAGAGCATCTCTCTCAAAACTCGACTGGTTCCGCACCGGGGCCTCCTCACCTCTGAAAAAAGCTTTTAATCTTTCATGATCTAGTTTCTTGGTGTGTTTGGGATATTTTTTCCCAGTACACTGTAATCTCGTGGCTTGCACTATGACTTCCTCACCGATTTCAAATGAGATTCCTCCGATGGAGACCCTATGATCCTTCCACAAGTTGGAAAACTAACCTGACAAGTTAGGATCATGACCGACCAAAATATCCATAAGCGGAGCGATGCCACCTTCCACATAGATGTGCCAAACTAAAGGGTTATTTTGAAACTCCTCGCAGTTATCAGGCTCAGTCCTCACCCACTCACCACCCATTTTACCAACCTACATAGGAAGCCCAAGAGTTTGCAAAAAATACCAAATGCAGAAGCCACAAATGATTATCACATTGTGATCGTTAAGGCAAGGTATACAACAAAGGCTAATTACACCCGCGTACAGGTTGCATGCACGGAAGGGAAAATCACCATAGGGTGACTTGACAATGAAATTAATGAAGTTCTTGGGATGATTGCAGCCAACAAGGAAAGAATTGGTGGGCATGTAGGGAATGCACAAAAAAACAAGGCAGAATGGCCATATGACTAAAAATAGAAACCATCCAAAAGGTGCCAAAAGAGACCCGCGAGCTAAACTAGCTAGCTCGAAGACCCTAGAAGGAGGCAAGCTTCCATTATGAAGAGTCGAATCATTATAAATACTCTCACACAAATTGATGCAAGAATGAGATAAAACAAGATATCTCATGATCCCCAAGAGAGGAGATTGCACGGTACGACTCCTCAGATTCATTGAAGTCACGTCCTTCCATCTTTCCTTCATTAAGCTGCTAATTTTAGTCGTGTAACCATCCTTCAAGTTTAAACCTCGCCACCTTTCCATCACCTTAGTACTCGAACCCATCCACCAAGTCCAAAGGACAGACACGTGGATCCTCCACACAAATTGATGCAAGAATGAGATAAAACAAGATATCTCATGATCCCCAAGAGAGGAGATTGCACGGTACGACTCCTCAGATTCATTGAAGTCACGTCCTTCCATCTTTCCTTCATTAAGCTGCTAATTTTAGTCGTGTAACCATCCTTCAAGTTTAAACCTCGCCACCTTTCCATCACCTTAGTACTCGAACCCATCCACCAAGTCCAAAGGACAAACACATGGATCCTCCAATCCGTGCCCCACACACGAAAATATCTACCAGAAACCCTCCACCTGTGCGCCATCTCAATGATAACACTCATCCACCAGAGCCCCAAAACAATCAGGTGAACCCCCCATTCAGGGCCCGTCATCCAAGGATTTAAAGTCATTGCAGAACTTGGTTACTTTGTTCCCGCGTGATGAAAGCTTGAATTTTTGGTGGTAACCTTTCCATTTTCCTCCAACATTTAGCGGAATCCCAGCAAGAGCCAAGATTAGCCAAGGCATTTGCCACTTGATTGCCTTCTCTAAAATTATGAGTCACCTTTTTATCCCTAAATTTGGATAAAAGGAATCTGGCATCCAACAATATATCCTTAGTATTCCAGCCAATTAGTCTGTCTTTATTCACAACATCCATAATAGACTTGGAGTCTCCTTCGATGTGGAGATTAGCAATCCCCAAAGAGACAACAATTTTGAGGCCCATTAGCAGCGCACGAGCTTCCGCCACTAATGAAGACTAAAACCCAACACCTCCCATAAATCCCACCACCAAAGCCCCCACGAGATCTCTGATAACTCTAACAATACTTGCCCTACTCGGGTTACCCTTAGCAGCCCCGTCAAAATTGAGTTTAAACCATCCTCTATCCAGAGGCTCCCATTTAGTATTTTTCTTGGCTAAGAGTTTTGAATTATCAAAAGAGTTAGCCTTTCAATCTTGGTGCCAAGCCTTGGCCATTTTTATTTCAAAATCCAATGGCCCCATCTCTTGGAGTTTCCCATTAAAGAGAGATATTATCCTCAATGAGCCAAGCACCAATGCGAAAAACATCCTTAGGCCTCCTCTCAACATTCTTGAAAACCCTATTATTCCTCTCCTTCCACAAACACCAACCCAAAACAAGAGGGACCTAATTCCAAATTTCACCAGATAGAGGGTGGGAATAAGCACCATACCAACCCAGATTGAACGATAAGAGATCCTTGCTCATAACCCAAGGGACATTAAGTTTCTCGAAAGCCAACCCCCAAACTTCAGCAGCAAACAGATAGTGTAACAAAATGTGACTGATAGTTTCCTCCCCATTTTTGCAAAGAAAACATCTATTGGGAAAAAAACCCTGTTTCCTCAAATTGTCCTGGGTAAGAATCCTGTTATGACAGGCCGTCCACCAAAAGAAATTAATTTTAGGGATCATGTGGTGATTCCAAACCTTCTTCCAAGGTTCCTCAGCAGAATTTTGGTTTATCAACAGTTTGTAAGCTGACCGCACAGAGAGATCCCTCTGTTTGTCAAAGGTCCAAAAAAACTCATCCTCCCTGTCATAGGATGGAAAATTGGTGCTATAGAGAATCACCTAAAGAGACTGAGCCAGAAAAAAAAGGTCATGAGATTGGGGGCAACAGAGGGTAAGGTCTCTCCAAATCCTAGCTCCAAGGGGTCTAGAAACATAGTCACTGATATGGATGCCAAAGAATCTGTAGGCCAAACCCATCATAACCCTAAAGTCAGAGCAAGCCAGAGGGGAGTCAATTAGCCAAGTATCTTCCCAGAATATGATTCTATTCTCATTGCTCATTTTCCACTTAATCCCTTTCTTTAATAGGACTTGTGTGCTACAAATGCTCCTCCAGACAACTGAGCCCTGGGGGTCAGACTCTGAGAGACAATTGATCAAGGGCCTATCCTGAAGATATTTGGAATTCAAAATTTTACACCAGTCCTTAGTGTTCTTTAACTGATCCCAACCAACCTTGGCCATCAGAGCCCTGTTAGAGTTGACAATTGTCCTGATTCCAATTCCACCATAATTTTTAGCTTGGTAGACCCTTTCCCATTTCACCAAAGCAAGTTAAACCAACGGGAGAGATCCACTGACACATCCCAGGACCGTAGTCACCCTATTTTGGAAATTAGGCATGCAGTTAAAGAAATAAATCCTACTTTTATTATAATTGATGCTTTGACTAGAACAAGAGGCATAGTTGTTAAGACAAGCTTTCCATTTCCTGGCTTCCACCACAAAGGCTTTCCCAAATAGAAAAGTGTCATCCACAAATTGCTGCACAACCACTAGATCCAGGGAGGAAGCCGCTCTAATGCCCATAATGGAACCCTCTGACAACAGACTAGTGAAGTTCCTACTGAGCACATCAACAATCATTATGAAAAGATTGGGGGACAGGGGGTCTCCTTGTCTGATCCTTCTACCAACAAAGAAGAACCCAAAGGGGGATCCATTAACAATAATAGAGTACTTTATAGTATTAACACATTCCATAATGAGTTTGATGACCAAACTGTTGAATCCAAACTTAGCCAAGACCTTCAGGATGAAGTCCCATAACACTTTGTCATAAGCTTTGGAAATGTCAAGCTTGAGAGCCATCCCCGCATAGTTACATCTATCCATTGAGTGGAGTAGTTCATGGGTGGTCAAAGTGGCATCAATAATATGTCGCCTAGGGACAAACCCCTTTTGAGTACGACTAATGATTTTTTACAGAAGAGGTTTGATACGGTTTACAAGGATCTTTGAAATGATCTTATAGAAGGTGTCACAAAGGCTAATAGGTCATAAATGAGTCATGGATTGAGGCTCACTAATATTGGGGATAAGAGCAATGAAAGTGTGGTTCAATTATTTGAGGATCCTTCCCAATTTGAAGAACTCCCTAGCCGCAAGCACTAGGTCCCCACCCACAGTATCCCGAAAAATCTAAAAAAAAGAAGAAGGAAAACCATCAGGCCTCGGGGCTTTGAAAGCCCCCATGCTAAAGGTAGCCAGACAGACTTCTTCCATAGAAACAGTACTAAGGATCCCCAAGTTATCTTCCTGAGAAATGGAGGTAGGAAGGTGGTTGAGAATCACACTATCCAAGGCCAGATTAGGCACCTCAGCAGGGGCCGAATAAGCCTCCTAAAAATAGTTAACCACACAGAGGCCAATTTGAGCACGATTTGAAATCACCTCCCTAGTAGCATTGGCTAGTTTAGAAATTTGGTTCCTTTTCCTATGCTTGATGAAAGAAATATGAAAGAAGGAGGTATTCCTATCTCCTTCCTTCAGCCATTGGACTCTTGATTTTTGCTTCCAAAAAATCTCCTCATTTTTTAGAACCCGTTCCCATTCCGTCTTGGTTTCCCATTCCTGGTTGTGAGTCCGCTGACTGGCATCTCCCTCCTCCATTTTCTTTTGTAAAGTCCTCAACTCTCCTTCTAAAAACTTTTTTTTTTGAAATACATCCCCGAACACATTCTTGTTCCATCATTTTACCATGTTTTTAATATGTTTAAGTTTAAATAAGATCCTATACATGGGGGATCCATGGATAGGAATATTCCACCATTCAACAATTTTATTTTTGAAATCAGGATGAGAGGTCCACATTATCTCAAAGCGGAAGGGAAAGGGACCAACAACAAGGTGAATATTAGTGGTTAGCAAAAGGGGGTTATGGTTAGAGACCATCCTGGGCAAGGTTACTAGATTGGCATCTAAGACATTAGTCCAATGAGGAGAGTAGAGGAAGCAACCAAGCCTGACCTGAATTAGGTTACCACCAGCCCGTCTGTTAGACCAAGTGAAATTCTGGCCCAAGAGCTCAATATCAACTAAACCCGAAGAATTCAAAAAACTAGCCAGGTCAGACATGCTGTCAGAGTAATCCAAAAGGCCACCAGTTTTTTCTAATAGAAAGAGGGGAGAGTTAAAATCTCTAGTAACAAGCCAATGGCCTCCCTTATTCATATTAATTTTAGCCACCATGTTATTCCATAAAGTACTCCTCGCATTCCTCTAATTAGGAGTATATATATTGATTATAGACTAGGCTTCACCAAGGTAAGTGAACAAGACCCCCACACTATTTTTACAATGGAATATTTTAGAGCCCCGAAAACAAGATGGGTTCCAAAGCACGACCAAACCCCCTGAAGCACCCTCAACATCATTATAGGCATAAGAAGCATTGGGCCAATTTTTTATAGCAATTCTATCAAAATTAACCATCATCATTTTGGTTTCTTGAAGTAGGTAAACATCAATATTATGTTCCACTATATAGTCCTTCAGAGCACGTTGTTTGTGGGAGCTATTAAGCCCATGAACATTCCATGACATAATTCTTATTTCTGACCTTTTTTTGTTGACACATCCAATGTCCTCTGCTTTCCCAAGGCAATCTTATTTGTCATTTCTCTCATCCTAGTGTGCCTCTAAGAAGGTCTCCCTGGCTTAGAGTCACCTCCTACATCCGCCTTCTTCTTCCTTCCTTTTTTCTTTGGCATTGTCCATATCCCTTCTTCCCCGACTTTCTCAAGCTTCAAACTCCCCATACTTTCAGTAGGTTCATTAATCATACCAGAGCTCTCTTCCTCCCATATTTCACCATCCTCAATCAAAGCCTCATAGGTCCCCATAGAGACAACCTTAAACAAAGGATCAATAGCCAAAGAGCCAGGGTCCTGAGTCCCTCTAGTGACCCCCTCAAGCAAGGGATCAACAGCCGAAGAGCCAGGGTCCTGAGTCAAATGGATAGACAGGGGTTTAACAATAGACTCCAATAAAGCACTAGGGTTAGATAGTTCAGAAGATGAACCGATAGGGGAGGGTGAAGGCAGAGGATCCTCATGCGATTGAGCAGCACCTACGGGAACAATCCCATAATCATTCGACGAACGAGGAACATTTCCAAATGAAGTAGTGGGATTTTTCACAATATAATTATCCTTAAAATCTCGACTGACTATGGATTTACAATCAGAAATCAGATGCCCAGCTTTGGCACACTTTTGACAGTATACCACAACATTTTCATAACACACAGGTTGTATCCAGCTACCAAACTTAGAACACAACTTGACAGAGTTCGATAGGACTTTATCAACACAAATATTGACACAAAATCTCGCAAAGACTAACCTAGATTTCAACTTTGTGATAGAATCCATGGTGACAAATTGACCTAATGAATCCCCAATACCTTTGAAGATGGCTTCATCCCAATACTCCAGAGGAAATCTCGACAACCGCACCCAAATTGGAGCTGACTTATTCAGATCTATAGCAAGGTCGAAACTAGGATTCTAGTGACACATAGCCAGGCTGTGTTTCCCATATACCCACGTACTCGATGTAAGAGTCACCACCAAATCCTCCACAACCATGAATCTAAACAAAAAAAGACCACCAACCATCGCGCAGATCTCCACACTACCCTTAAGGCACCATTTTACCGCAACCCATTTTCGAACCATATCCACCGTTAGACAGTAAGAAATAAATCTACCCACTACAACATTCTCCATGGAGGAGAGAATCCTGTCACAAATCGAATTAGGAATGTCAAACTCCATTCTAGAAGCCGTGACAATCTCAGGTAAACAAGGACACAAGGAGGAGACTTGTTTTCCATTAGATAGCACATCCTTCCAACTGACAATTGGAGAGATCTCCACCGCCAGCACAGAAGATTCACCCGGAGTCGCCAAAATCTTTGAAAAGCTTGAAGGTGAAAGCATTGTCCCCATAGGGGTGGTACTCGACAAACACGGACCCAAAAGAGAGGAGCATGGGTCAGGGGGGGCAGAGGGGGACCATTGGGTACCCCCAAGATAGAGTCCACCATGCACACATGAAATTCAAACACAAAGGAGCGGGAAGTTCAAACGCAGAGGAGCGAGAAGTTCAAATGCAGAGGAGCAAGAAACATATTTGAATTCCCTGTCAATAATTCTTTGTCAAAATTAACAGAGCAAGAAATGGTAATTAAATATAAAAATATATAGTTCATAAAAATTAATGGCAAGGATTAATAATTAAATATAAGAATATACAGTTGAATTATGTTCTTATTTTAATAGAGGAATTTTTTTTTTTAATAATATACATTTAAAAAATACAATTTAAAATGACTGTTTAAAAACAAGCAGCAAAATCAAATATACGTGGGGACACCAGCTCCACAAATTTCTCCTAAAAAAAATGAGCAGTGACTGCTAATGAAAATAAGAAATCGAAAAGGATGCCTTCCTTCCAAATTTCGCAATCCTCCTGCAGTGAAATCCAAACAATTTTCTTCCCCGTAAAAAAAATTATGATACATTTAACCATCTATTATTGTTAGCAATCCATTGCATCTCTCTTTTCATGCGACATGCTATACAAATCAGAGCAAGGTTTTCAAGTAAAACCTGGGGCGAAGGAAGCTGAAAGTAAAATAATAATATAAGTATTTGTTTAAATATAATTTTCCGCCTTGATTAACTTTCTAAAAAAATACGTGTAATGCATTAATAATATATATATTAACATAAATTATATACATATTAAGTATTATACAAATTTTATGTTTAAATAATAATTATTTAATTCTTTCTTATAATTTTTTTTTGATACGTAAGGATTATATTGTATTTATACTTATAGATCCAAAGTACAACTGATTAAGCTAATATCACCAATTCCACCAAGAACCAAAAAACCATATATTGTCTGTACGTATCCTCCAAAATATAGGCCATAGCTTCAGACAATCAATACTTTAAATAGTCTATATTTAAACCAATCTAACCAATTTGTGCTTGCAGTAATAGAGAAAAAACTAGCTGCTAAAATACTAATACCATACACTGCCCTTCACAAAAAATTATTCAGAAATGCGAAGTCTTCAAAATCCTCCCTCCATTCATCGCTATCAGTCGCCATTAGCCCAAACCATTTCTTCAAGAAGATGACCGCAACTGCTACTATGGCTCGGTGCTTCATCAACCCAGTACCCTGAAGGTCCAAGAGAAACATAAAAATCTTCACCGTGTCTTCATCCTTCACCTTCGCCACCTCCAATGCACGTGGAAATCCTCACCCTTCCACCACCACCTAAAGGAGCTCATCCATACCACCTAGTAGTCTAGGTATGAACAATTTCCTCATTAAAGTCCTTGCTTCAATCTTCGGGACCAGATTATCCAGTAGGGAAGCCAAAAAATGAGAAGATATTTGCAAATTATTGTGCTCATACTCTGTTTCCTCTAGAAAAAGAGGACCCAAGACCATTTTGACTACAACTAACACCAGAGGCTCATAGTTGAGCAAAATTATTTTAAGGCATTGATCCGTTATGAAACGAAAGCTGCTTAGCCTATCGTTAGACTTGAGCGAAATGGGGGTGTCTGCCCCGAACCAAGCTACACCCGCAACTGAAACCTCTATCAGAAATTTCGAGGACCCAGCCATTCGGCTCCCAACAGTAAGCCCTTGAAAAAATGATATCCAAACTTCAACGACAACACTGAACTAGAACAAATGCCCATGGAATTCTGTGCAAGCCTTAAATGAGTACTTCTACCCACCATCGCCAGCCTCGCCGACCTCCTTCTCCTACATGTGAGCTGTTTGAATGCAAGTGAAAGAATGAATGGATTTTAATATTTCCTATGCCTCGGGAAGATAGATGAGTTGTCTTCCCCATGCATTCGGTTGATTGATAGGACAAGCCACCTCTCTCGTACCGCCCGTGGCTTTCCACCCGTCACTATTTCCCCTTATAGCTCTAACGTGGCCGTTCATGCCAACATCCTCCACCACCTTGGAGTGCGCCCTCCCTACCTCCCATAATTCTTTCTTATAATTATCTAATCAATAAATATTATTTAATATAATATAATAAATTTATTTCATATTATACATATTTTTATGTAACATAATTATTAGATAAATTTTATATTTATATAATTATCAATTTTTTCTTCTAATTATATTATACTATCATTTGATTTTGTTTCATATTATAATTTCTTTATAATATATAAAATTTTAATATATAATTGTTTTTATATAAGATACTTGATTTTTACATAATATAATTAAAATAAGATTAATAATTAATAATATTAATATAAATGCATGTAACTATCTTTTATTCCATTAACAAAACTTACATTTATTTTTATTGAATCTAAAATACTATAATTAAAATACTATAAAGGCAAGTACTTGCCACTACGTGGCACTTGTCTCTTATGGATGAAAAAATAAAATTAAAAAATTCTAAAAATTTTAAAAACAATTTTAATTATTTTTTTAATTTACTTTTTTATATTTTTCCAAATTATAAAATAAGTAAAAACCATTTAATATATGAACTTTATAAAATGCAAATATTCAAAATAATTTAAATTTCCACTTTTAACATCTTTCTAATTAACAAAAAAAAGAGAAAAATATTTTTATAATTTAAAAAAAAATAAAAAATTAAAATATATAACTAATATATAAAACAATTAAAACCATTCAATATATAAATATTAAAAATAATTTAAATTTTCACTTTTAATCTCTTTCTAATTAACAAAAAAATAGACATTTTTATAATTTAACTTTTCACTTTTTAACACCTATTTAATTAACAAAATTAGATATTTAAATTATGAACATATTTTAAAAAAAATTAAAATATATATTAAACCAAACTATATCAATTATTTCATACATTCAAATTAACCAATTCAATTTGAGTCTTGAAAAATATAGACAAATTTTTAAATTAAATTTATAGAAGTAGATATTTGTTTTCATTTGTTGAAACACTCATTCAGTAAATATTGAGGTGTCACCGGATGAGAAAAAAGGGCAGAGTTCGCAAGTAAAATATTAAGAAGTAAAACAAACAAACCAAAATGGAGGGGAAAAAATGTGGCGATGAACGGATGAAATCACTACAATCGTATTGCACTGTACGTAGTTGATATTAACTGTTGATGGTCCATTTTAACTTGTTCATCTCAAATAGGATACGCCTTTGACGTAATTAGAAAAAACCTATAATTTGTAAAATGTAAGGAATAGTCATAAAATAATGAGAAATAAGAATTAGAAAAAGAAGGAAAGAAGGAACAATAAATAGAAAAGGACAGACCCAAAGAGAAGAGACACATGAAAGAAAAACTCGACAAAACACGATGAAATAACAAACTAGAAGCAAAAACGAACTATGTAATATCCCTCCGTCTTGTTTCTTGTTCAAGTTGCTTTATGCTATGTTTGATTGTAGTTACTTTGAGACTGGATACATTTTGTTATGATGTTTTGATCGCTACTATTGAGCGACAACTATTATTGTGGGATGTAGTTATCTGATTATTGTTTCACATGCATTATGGATTAATGATGTTGTAGAGTTAACATGAGATGTTATTATGAGATTACTGGATTATGATGGAAGTGTCAGTTTCGATGAGTGTATTGGTGAAAATGACGGTTTCGCATCACTCGCTTGCGAGCGCTCTACGAATCCGTAATTTCTTCTTCACGGTGTGTATTATATGCTGGATATATTGTATGATGTTGTTTACTTGGTTGCAGGATTGCAGGTACATGACATCGACTTCACTTGGTTTCACAGGTTTGAGCGTGTTGATCCAATGGTTAAGTTGAACGGGAGATAGTAGCTAGGTAACATGTGTCAAGTTTCCACCCTAGCCTTAGTGTGTCGTCAGTTGTGTGTGTCGAGTCATTATCTATCTTGCTTTGATGTTATTTAATTCTGAAGAATTCTTGATTTGGAAATAGATATTTAGAATAATTGCATTTAAATCATGTTGATGGTTATTTAATTTAAATAATGCAATGTGGATAAAAGTTTATATTTAAATTAATTAATTATATTTAAATTATTTAATTAATTAAATTTAATCCAAGGGGGTTGAGTTTAGTTATTAAATAATTAAATTAATTAATTAAACGTGATGCAAGAGAATGAAAGGAAATAAAAGAATTAAAATTAATTTTGAAATTTAATTTCAACGTGTGGGAATTAAATTAGAAATTGTAATTAAATGTTTACTTGGGAAATTAGTTGCAACTTTGGAAATTAATTTATTATTTGAAATTGCATTTTAAATTGAAAGTGGGTTTTTGAAAAGTGAAATTTAAATTGAAATTGAAATTGAAATATCTAATTTGCTTGCAATGTGAATTAGGGTTGAAAAAATTGAAATTGAAATTGAAATATCTAATTTGCATGTAATGTGAATTAGGGTTGTATTAGGTATTTTTGATTTATAAAGAATACATGTTTTAATTTTAGGGAGAAAGTTTTTAGAAAAATCTTTAGGAAAATTCATTTTTACAGCAGGGAAGAAATTTTGGAAAATTTGCACAAGGGTTTGAAGAAAGTTTGATTGTAGAATTGATTGAAGGAAAGATTGTTTGCATTTGTTGGATTTTGGATTGGTTTCATTGGAGGATTGAATAAAATTCAAGAAATCCTTGGAGGAGGCTTGCATCAGAAATTCATCTCTTCCTGTAGCTTCTTGTACCAGGTTTTCCTCTTTGTATTTTATTGTTCTTGATTATTTTTTTTAAAATAGTAGTGATTAAAGATTTGTTTGTTAAATCTGTTTTAGAAAACAAATTTGATATTAGAAGAAAAGAATTAAATAAAGTTACAGCCTTTGCTTGTGAAAATTCTTGAGCGAAAATTGTGAAAACCTTAGTTAAATTTAAATTATTTGGGGAAATCGATTATGTTGTTATTGAAATCAAACATAGAGATTGAACATGCATTTAGAATGTTTTTAGAAAATAAAACCCTCTGTTATTATTAGAAAACGGATTTTAAAATCTGCAGTATAGTTATATTTTTCATGGTAAAATGGTCTGATTGCGTCACCTATAACTCCACTTTCACAAACTGGGTTGTCAGTAAATTTAAAAGGTTTTTGCATTTTGAAATTTTCTTATCCCTGTCAAAAAATCGCAAATACCCAGATCGTAGTTTTTGAGTTATGCTTGAAACATGAGACTGCTGTTAAATTATTTTTCTATGGCTGTTCTGAAAATATAATAATAATAAATTGATATTTATAAATATTAATATTTTAGGTATTGTTATTATAATATTAAAATATTATTTAATAATATTTTATATTATAATTTATAATACTAAAGTATTATATTTATTTATATTATTTTAAATTAAATTTGTATATTAGATTAGTGGAATTAAAATTATAAACGTATGGGAGATTATTGTTTATTTTAAAATGGCATGTTAAAATTTAATTGAAGGAGTTAAATATTTGTTTTAAAGAATCCATAATTTAAAATTTAATTGTGGAATTTAAATTCACGTGTAAAAGGTCCAATTATTAATTTGATTTAATTGAAAAAATATATATATTTTGGAAAATTGATGATAAGGGATATTTTATTTTGAATTAAACAATTTGATATTCTATAAAAAAAAGAAGATATGTTAATGATTAAATATATTTAAATATATTAATTTATATTTAGTATATATATATTGAAGGTATATATCCTTTTGAGAGAATAAATAATATTTTATCTTATTTTATTTTGTTGTTTGCAAATTAGGTATTATTAGTGTTTTAAAAGAAATGATTAATATGCGTAGAAAATGAATAGAGAAACATATTTTTTAATAGAAGTAATTACTTGTTTTAAAAGAAAACATTTATTTTGTTAATATGATTGAAGAAAATATATTGAAATGTATATATATATATATCCATGAGCATTTTCAATCAGTATTTACCTTGTTTTATTTAAGTGTGTGTAATTTAGCTTTGCATGAAAAATTTAAATGATAAGTTTTGAATGTATGGTCAAGATTGATAAGGAAAAAGATATTTAAATATATTGAAGAATTATAGAAATATTTATATTTAAGTGTTTGTTTTAATTAATGAGATTTAATTAGAAACAATATGAATGCATGGCCAAATAGATAAGCCAAAAGATATTTTATACATTGATGAAATTGCATGTTTTTAAATGGATAGTTGAAGAGACATAGACTCCGGATAGAAAATTGAAAAGATTGTTTACAATAGTGTTAGGTTGCATTAGAAGTAAATTTAGGAACTAACTATATTGAAAAAGGCAAATAGTTATTATGTTTTATTTAGTTCTATAGAGTAATCTAGTCATTGTGATTGGATTATGAAAGAGATATGAATTTAGTATATCCAAAAGTAGTATCTTCCTCATGATTATCTTAAAGGATTTAATTCTCTGTATTCAGTAAAGGGAAGTAAGTTTAATTGTTTTAGATTTCTAATAATGAAAAGGGAAATAGGGGTTATGATTATTTTAGATGATCCAGTTATCGTGTCTTTGACTTGTCAACACTACCTATTGAATGAGTATGGATTTAGGAAATCTAAATATTAGATTTGATTGATGACTTGAATACTTTGGTTGCCATGTCGTCAAGTTGCATTGTTGGTTTTGGGATTTAGTGTTAGTCCTGAATTATAAGTCTTCCAGAAGATCTTAGAGGATAAGGGTTGTTGAATCTTTATGCCATCCAGTTGTTTTCTCTTGGGTAGTGCATGACGTCTTTTCAGTTTTACCCAGTTTTCATGAACGGGAATGTTTGCACCTCCTTGGTTTATGAGCGGATTATGGGATCCGTGTCTCCTTGTATGGAGTGACCTTGGTATGTGGTTTCATCTTGTTGCCTCTTGTGAAAAGAGTGGACTATGTGTTTGTTGCCTCCAAGATGTTTGGAGTGAGTTCTTTTATTTGTTTCCTCCTATGAAAAGAGTGGACTATGTGTTGTTGCCTCCAAGATGTTTGGAGTGAGATCTTTTGTACCTCCTATGAAAGGAGTGGACTATGTGATTGTTGCCTCCAAGATGTTTGGAGTGAGTTTCTATTATTTATATCCTCCTTGTGTTGGAGTGGATTATGATGCCTAGTTGGTATGCACTTGTGGTTCCCTTGGTGGATTGTTTGGGTGTGTGTTGTCGAATAGAAGAGTGGCTTCTGTTAGGCGCCAGAGCCCAAAGAGGTAAACTGGATAACCTTCAAGAGTGATTTAAACAAGTGATAATTAAAATAATGTACTTAGAAGATTAGGACTAACTTCACATTAATCAAGATAATTTAATCCTCACTCATAGACACAAGGGCTTGTTTAGACTTGGGATGAGTGAGAAGGCCTGGAATGGCAAGATCAACTATCTTGTTCCTGCGAGAGGTAGTTGATTCCGCATGAGTGAGTATGAGTGCTGGGATTCGATTGAGGCTACCAAGATTACTTGTGCCAGAGCCTATGAAGAATGCCCAGAGGAGATCTCATGACAAACCTTGCGATGACACTCTATCTAGGACAGCTGTTGTTAATTGTTTTATGTGTATGGTTCTGTGAACATACTTGATCTACTTTATGTCTGGAAGCAATGTGACCTATGTCAGTGATGTTGGAGTTGTATTTGTATTGTACTTGATTTGTACTTATGTTGTACTTGAGTTGTATTTGATTCGTACTTGTATGGTGAATGAGTTGTACTTGTTAATTCATTTGGTTGGTTATAACATTATGAGTCAGTTTGAGTCTGCCTTTGGCTAGAGGTAGTAGAATCTTTGTCCATGCTACTTTGTTACTATCTCCTAGCATGGGGGTGGGCCTTCGGGTACCACATTGGTTGGGTGGAATATGCACCAAAACCGTTGGGTCCCCATCGATCTTCAGTACTTGGTGGCGAGACATCCAGATGGACAACTCGCGGTTCTTGTTGTAATTATGTGCATTGTAATATTTTAACTTGTATAAGTTATTTTATCCCTCTTATGTTTATGAGGTGGAATTCTGTAATTGTAACTTTATGTACTATTGCCTCATTCTGGGAATGAGTGATGTAACTATTGGTTTAAGATAATGTTTATGAGATTGTATCTTGGTTGATTATCTTATTATGTTATGTGGTATTCTTATGATGTATGATGATTATTTCATAAAGTTCATAAGGCTATGGTTATATGTAATATGTATGTGTGGGTTTAAGTAATCCTAACCTTGTAGCCTTAGAGGTTGTTGTTAATTAGTAAGTGAATGTGTATGTTAAATGCACTTTATAAAAAAATTGGTTCGCTTATGATGTTAATTGTAACTTCCTTTAAGGTTACTTGGTGGGGCATTACAAACTAAGCCAAAGCAATAAGCAGGAACAAATCAAAATTAACAAGAGAAAAAAGAGAGAAGGGAACATACAAGAGTGGGAAAAAGAGAGGACCAAGGGATAGTGTTGGTTGTTTTTACTATAACCAGGTTTATCTTCTAATCTACCTATGGAATTGCCAATTCCAATCAAGGGCAGATCGAAGGACCTGGACCAACTGATATGGACTTTAACAAAGCCTCCTACACTTTGGGGTCTGCAAGATCTGGGAGGGTGATCCCTTAATGTGTATACAACCTCTGCACCAATATTATAAACAACATTAACAACAACATGTAATCTCATTTAATATCTCAACATAACAGGATAATACCAAAATGAATTGGTTGTTCATCAATAATATCGACTATTTGGAGCATGAGATAACTACAACAACACTTCACAACTTAAGATAGTCATTGATTTGCAATTTGTATCAAGCTCTAAGTAAAGACAAACAAATACTATACCACAAATAAACAAAACTTAGCCCAGTGCCATATGCCATTGGAGGAGCCAAATTCATAAGCATCTAAAGATTCATGAAAGATTTAACACATAACATATAAGATCTCTGACAATATTGCCTTACAATAGCATCAATTTGTATTCTAACCCAATAATACTTATCAAATCCTTATATAAACATATCCACCTATGACCCCATTCAAACATTTTAATTAATTCCTTGAATTAAAGCTAAAATGAGAATCATACACACCACAACAGTGAGATGAACGAAACAACCCTTGATAATTTTATTCAATATTCCGATATGCTTATACAATGGAGAGACATGAGTTCAAAATGAATCATTCCCATTCAAATGCTAGTACTGTCATGAAACATCAAACTCCCATGAATTCAAAACCTACTACAGAATGACACAAAACCTAACTTGCATTTTCACTGAACCAACAGGCTTTTTACAATTTTCTCTACAACTTTACTTAGACTTGAGCCAAAATTATCTAACTTCCTAACCCATATTTCTGGCCTTGAAATCTTTCTTATAGAGAATAAAGGAGAAAACAAGCATTGGGCCAAAAATACACATGTCACCGATCACTTGGACCACCTTGTGACATTTCAAAAATCTGTTACAACAATTGAGTCCCTAGAGAATCTTCTTGTTTATCCCATCTGCTGAAAATGGTTGATGCATCGGCCAAACTTCAAGAAACCTGTGCCAAAATTTCCATCAAAACATAACCGAAATCTGTTATAACTGCAACAGCTAAGCTATTATCTACCAGTAGTCAACTCTATCTTACTCTTCCTCGGTTAAGTATTTATCCACCCATCTCTGATATTCTTCATCTATCAGCCAATCAAAATTAACCACCTCATTCACCTTAGCACTATAAGGTGTGTATTTCACCACTACCTGATTTGCCTCTCTCAAAAGAGTCCAAAAATGTGCTGGTGCTAATGATCTTGTCCATAGAACTCACCAACAGGTCATAGTTTGAGGCATCACAAATCAATTTGATTTGTGCATTGATGACCTCATTTGCTCTATCTTGCTACTGCTGCAATGATTTAACATTTCCCTATGCATCAATTATATCAGCTAAAGATGTATCACTCCAATCATCAAAACTCTTTACTAATTCTCTGATTTTCCTACACAAATCATCTGGTAAGGTTTGAAAACCCTGTAGTGAATTTACAAAAAATTGAGCAGGCCTTAATGATTGGGGCCTATTATCTTTATCAAATCTAGAGGCTTTATACATGATATCTAAATCATTGGCCTTAAGGATCCACTTCTCAATTAAGGGAAAAACTACTTCCTGATCCTTAGTAATGTTCTTTATTGCATCCAAAAATAAATAATACAAAGAATATACTGACGGCAATCTATCATCAACCTTTTCATTTAAGTGCCTCAAAATTGTGTCAATAACTTCACTCTACTTTACAAGTGCTCCCTCCTCACTTGCTTTTAAAGTTGCCTATAACTCTGTGATCTTATTTAGCAACTACTTCTTAGTAGGATCCACAGAGTATTCAATCTCTTCTTCAACTGACTCTAATGTAGGATTGAGAGAAGGAGTTTGGATGGGGGACCCTAGAGTAGAAACAATTAGAGAAGTAGGAGGTACTGATCCTAATGTGGAAGGTAGTTTCATGATACCAAGAGCACTTGAAGAATCCCCAACTTTCCTATACTTTAACCTATCCACCTCATTTTGCAGATCAACATTCATTTGTTGCACCCTGCTGTATTCTCCAATTATAATATTGTATTTCTCCATTAAGCTCTGCTTTTCAACTTCTTCCCTCTCAGCAGTCTTCTGGGTCAATTTGGCCACATTCACAGTTAGGTTTGTAGCCTCTGTAGTTGAAGTTTCAAAGGTTCTCTTTATTATTAACCCTCCCCTTAGGTTTGGTCTGATGTCACTAACATTAGGCTTTCTACCCTGAGGTGCAAATGCCCAAATTGCTAGGGTCTCATACTCCTCACTAAAGGCAGAATCTTGCAGTGCCGCCTTGACCTCTTCCTCAGAATTTTGCATGGGATGCTTGGATTTTAAAATAGCATTAAATTCTACTACATCTGCTAATCCCATTCAGGAAAAATTAGCACACCAACCTGAGTTACTAATTTCCTCCCCTCCTCAAGAGTGATGCTCTTGAATTCTTCCATCAATTCAGCCTTTACTTCATCATCATTCTCTTGGTTAGACCTATCAAGTTTCAACTCTCTTCCCCTTTTGAATTTGTCCTAATATTCTTCTAGTCTCATTCTCCATACCAGTTGTAAGAAAACTAGAGTTTTAACAAATGCATCATCTAAAAATGACTTGCATGCCTCCATCCTGGCATCTTCCACACATTGTCCCTTCACATCCATATCAGACATAACCAATTGAGTTGACCTAGGAGGGGAAGGAATACCAACCTGCATGTTCTAATCTGTGACAATAATTTCATCCATCAGAGTCTCTTTTGCCTCTTCAACTCTTTGCCTCTTAGGACTTGGCTCTGATGGTGGTAGTGCAGGATTATCTTGTGGTGATGAGTCCAAATCAATGATCTTTATTCCTCCAGGTGCTCTGATCTTCGGACCTGGTTGTGCTGATGCCTTCATGATTTGTTTTCCTTTCTTATCTTCCTCCTCCTCATCACTACTATCACTCCTCTTTCTCTTATAAAGAGGCCAATTCACCATGGGTTGATATGTTGGCCTTGTTTCAACAAGCCTCACATCTGGATTTTAAATGCCGAAGTCCAACTCCAAGTTGACCTTCTTTGTCATCAAAACACCCATGATCTCCTTGAATTTTTCCATCAAGAACTCAATTTTCGTATGGAATGGGGTGAATTCCATTAATGGATCATATTTGGGATCCATTTTATGCATAATGACCAATAACTTCTCATATGCTATCCATTTTTCTTTGTTTAATTCCTACTTGTTCAAATCAAATTCATTCCTGATCAGATCCTCAAGAAAATTGAACTCATGTGCAAACTTGCCACCTTTTATACATTGTCTAAAAAGGGAAAAGAAGCCCTCAGGGTCATGTTGTTGCCTGGGACCACACCTTAAATGAAAATCATCAAAAAACCTCCCAAAGTGAACCCATCCTCCCTTTGAGAACACAAAATTAGACACAATGGTATAATCAGGGAAAAGAGTCCCTTTTCCCTTCCTTGTTAGGTTGTCTTCATGAATACAACATATTTTCCACATAACCTCAATAAACCCCACTCTTGCTAGCACATTGAATGGGAGGATATGTGGAGTTCCTTGGAAGCCATACACCCTTAAAACAGTGTTGACTGGGTACAAGATAATGTCACCCCAATTGTGACAAAATTTTAAATTTGGCTTCCTCCCCTTCGGTCTGAGAAAGTCATGTAAATCCTCGGGGATCCTAGGTACATTTACTGTCAACCGAGCCCTAAGTTTGGAAGCAAAGCAATTATCAAATTGCAGAAAACTGACACTCTTTCTGTTGTATGATAAATCTGCAGTCCAAGCCTGCACCGGTAATCTTTCTCCATTTACCTTCTGCCTCAACTCCATCTTCTCTGAGAAGAAGTCAAAATTCTTGTACAAGAATATGTACATCAGTAGGGAATACCAAAATAATGGAGTGTCTGCATCCCCTACATGTAACTTTAACAACCCTTCATTTATCTTCTGTGTCAGAAGATATGCAAAATCATAAACCACAGAGAAATTAGGGTGTTGTATTTGCACCCCCATAAACATATAGGCAATTGACATTACTGTATTAGGGTTAAAACCCAAAATTTGGCACAATGAATAAAGGTTAGCCAAGAAATGGTTTGAAAAACAACTTATCCTAAAAGGCTCTTGGTCACTTGGACTGACATAAATCCTTGAACTACCTGTGCTTGTCAGATGAGCAGGAAGCAACTTCAACCTGAAAAGTGACTTTGACTTTGCATACTCCTGCTTCTTCTCCTTAAGATTTATCTGAATCAAGAACAGACTAGGTTCACTCAGGTCAAAAAATTGTTGAATTTCTTCCCTGTTTATACTTAATAAAATCCCTCCATCATTATCTCCGACTACTCTCATAATAGGGTCATAACGTGCTACCACCGCCCTGAGCAAATCCACATCGAGGAACACATTTGGCACCACCAGCTTCCCCATGTCATATCTCCAACCATTTGAGAAAGGGTGAGCCAAATTCCATTGTCCATACCACAACCTAAACATCTCCAGACCAGTCATGGGAACCCTAACATTTGCAATGTTGGAATTCTTGCATACTAATCCTCCACCTAGGGTTCTTCCATGCATCAAAACCAAACCCCTCTTCCTATCATTTATTGACAATGGGAGTTGATCCAGGAAATCATACAAATTCCTCTTAAAATAATCAACATGGCTAGAATGTTGCTTTAGCGGTGCCATCTCAAGTAAACTAGGGCTTCCTTAAAATTTCAAATCTTTCGAATAGACTAGGGCTATACAGAAAACAAAATTACAATAAAATCTTGCAATTTCTTACAATGCAACTAACCAATAGCCCTAAAACAACTATCAACAAGCTTTCTGAAAAGAACACCACAATTCTTCTCAAAATCTCAATTAAATTTACCAGGAAGCACATAAAACAACTCATGACGTTTATGCTTTGTAGAAGACCAAATCCTTGCTATGACAGCTCGTAACTTCGTCCTTGGCTCTGAAAATTATTTCGCAAAGGTGCTTGAATACTTTGTGAGAAAATAGAGTGAAATAAAATCACTTTATGTTGATCAAATCGAGCCAGTAGACGTCTCATCTACCATTAAAGCTTACTTGCATGCTGCGCCAACGGTTCCAATCACATTTGATGCGAATTCAAATTCCAACCGTCGATCATTCACTTTTGTCAGATCATCGAACAACTGCCTTCAAAAAGGTTGAGATAATCTCCATCTCAGCACCAAGGGCCCACCAAATTATGCATCACCAAAGAAATACACGTGGCACGCGCCCATGATATCACAATCAGTAAACACCTTGCATCTTCTGATCACACGATAGTAGGAAATCGTTGATATCCACCATCGAAAATCGTGTTCGCTCAAGACATTCACCAATGTTGAACATAAGTGTCGAGAAACTTTTTCATCAAGATTATAACATCTCCATTCATTTTGAGCACGTGCATCTCGTAGCCACTTTAGTAACCTGCCGTATAACACATTAAAACCCAAAAGATTTATTAAAGCAATTTGATTATCTTTTTGGCATCACCAGCTGAGACACGTGGCACTCACCCATGATATCACAATTAGTTGAGACTTTGTGGTAGGGTCATCATGGGATTACGGGGAACGGCTGAGATCAACCGACGGTTGATCGATGGTCATTTAAAATTGTTCCCTACAAAAATAAAACATTTATTAAATGGACAAGGGGACACTGCCTAGGTTGACGACAAATGATAGCTTACATACCAATATTGGAAAGAGGTTAGGAATGTCATACCAATGAAATCTCATTTGAGGATATATATCGGGAAAATACAATTCACAGTCTCTATCGACAAGATAATGAGCATCAGCGTGATGGTATGAAGTCATATCGAGCTTACATATGTCTTATCACTTGGAGCACAAGGAAATATATTGGCCAGACTAGAGTCATCAAAGTAAGGTTCCTGAAGTCATCCCGAGACATTCATCCAGTCTTGTCGATAAAATAGAGGAGGATTCTGTTGATGGGACAATGTTACCAGGAAGAATTCGAGGAGTCCTACCAACCTTCCATGATACACCGACAGGATTGGACTTGGCGACATGTCTAGAGAGAATGATTATTAGAAGGACATGGTTCATGGTTTTTCCGATGAAGAAATTCATCGGTGAGACAAAATTCAATGGGGAGAGATAAGAAGGTCACAACGAGTGCAGTTCCATTGGCAAGAAAATCATTATGTCTCAGCGATCATAATTTACGAAGGAAATATCTTGGTGAGATACACATCTCCAAAGTAAGATGAGGATTGTCTGCCTGACTTGCTAAAGTCACAGTGATAGGTTGCTTTGGTGGGAGTTATAGCAATATACTTAAGACCGAAAGGTAACTATCGGGAAGACTTAAGGTGTCGGGGAAACTACGAGATTTCCTAGTGGGTGTTTAATGAACATTGGTGAAGGCTCGAACAAAAGGATCGCCCAAGATTTGACAATGTCTAGCCGACAAATTACATGATGTGATAGTGAGAGTTTTGAAAAAACTAGCTACGCTCGTGTTTTAGCTAAAACATTAATGGCACCACAAAGCATAAGTAATTTTAGGAATCAAGACGAATTCAATTGAAAACATCATTGTAGAATTGACAGCGGAAGAAGCGAAGGAGCGAGTGAAGGACCAGGGTATTCTCTTAGTTCAAAATCTTGGGCAAAAAACAATAAGTTCTTCATACCTTAAATTTGCAATTTTGAAGAATGGAAGCCACTAGTTCAGGAAAATCAAAGGGTAGAAAGCACGGAGAAAGTGGTCAGTCGAAAGGGAAAAAGCAAAAAACTCAAATTCAGCTAGAGGGTATTGAGCATAAGCTGAATCAAGATCTTATCGACCAACTACCTGGCTCTGGACCCAAAGCCAGATGCTCTGCACAACTTAGGGCAGAAGTGGATAAAGTAGATGATAAATGTAAGCTTATAGGAGATATTTGGACTCCAATAAGAGGTTATGAACTATTTAGCTTTCATTACTATCGGAGGAATCACTTTGAACCAGTATATAACCCATGGAAGCTTAATCTGGGAAAGTTAGTTTGCCCTAATGTTTTTTTGATGCTAAACTGGTGAAATTGTTGGCCACTCATTATAATTGAAGACTTAAAGCTATCTGTGACCCGTCTGGGAAACCATTGATACACATATCAGAGGATGCAATAGGTGAAGTCTTTAAATTGGAAGGGGTATGCAATGAAAATATTATATGTGAAGAGCTAGAAAAAGAATTCGAAAGGATGGACACCATTTAAAAGGGTTGGAGATTTCCCTTGCACATAATTAGACATGGTGGTAAACCAATTCCACTAGAAGATAGTGAAGGACCCCCATTCCATGTAGATCTTTTTGAGCCCTATATGAAATCCACTTATTTATCGGTGGGTCAAGTATTAGGAATGGAAATCCCTAAGTATATGGCAATTGTGCCCATGGTAATTTCAGCAGATGTTCAGTATCACAACTCTAGAACTTTTGATTATGCCTCATATATTTTTAAAGGGATCAATTCTGGGTTGATGGAAATAAAAGGTGGAGCCTCTATCTTACACCTTGGGAATTACTCACTGTTGATGCACATAGTGTTGTACTTCGGACAAGAACTAGGGTTGTGGCCTCAGGAGATGAGAATTTCACAGTTTGATAAGGAAGGCATGTCAATACCTATTCAATCATGGACTATTGTTTGAGACAACAGGTTTGCTAACTCTAGTTTTGCATTCTTTGAAGAACATTTTGTGAAACCATTGTACAAGTTTTATAATCATCCATATGCTTATTCTTTGTTTGATGAGATAAAGAGGTTTCTCAGGCCCAAAGATTTTAATGGACCAATTAGCCACAATTGGGGGGATTAGTATTGTTTGGAGAATGCTACCATGATTAGGGTTTATGGATTTGAAGATGGCCCATTCATTTTGCCTAAAATGGTTCTCGACAGGATTGCATACTTGGAAATTGTTAGGCAAATGGATTTTTCTAGTGTTATGAATTTAAATTCTTTTGGAAAACAGGCTTTTATGCCCAGTACACTATGTTTCAGTGATTCTACTGTATTAGCAAAGGAAGGGTATAATCTGATTTTGGATAAGTTACTGCAATATAACATGAAAAGAGGACCACTGAGAAAGAATTTTGATCCAGAAGGGTATATCAATTTTTCTAAACAAAGGATAAAATTTGGAGGGTATCACCATGTGCCCTACCAATTTGATGATATGAATAGGAACTTGGAGGAAAAGGAAGAAAAAATGGTGGTTGAACAACATAATCAAGAGTTGCAAGATATAGAGTTGTTGTCTTCCAGAGAAGAGACATCTGAGGCTAATGTACCACAACATCTACCTACCAAGATGTCAAGGTTGAGAACTCAGGATTACGCCTATCCTGCCAGGGATTTGAATATTGAAGAAAGTGTAGATATAGATGCAAGGCATGTAGAATATAAGTCCTTTGTAGTGGATGATGAATTTATAAAATCTCCAAAATTTAAGACATTCCTATGTAGAGAAAAGGGAAAAGAGATAAGAGAACTGGTTGACAATGTCATGCCAGGTAATGAAGAACAGTTGTTGAGTAATTTAAAAATTGACGTGGAAAGAGAGATGGAAGGTATGACCCCTAAAAAGGGAATGGAAATGCTAGAAAGTGTTGATGTCATGATTTTTCTAGCATTAGATCTCAATTCTGCACTAGTCTTTGACAGTTTCCTGAAAAACAGTAATGCTACACACAAGCTCAACTCGGAAAAGGTGACAGAGGTCTATGCAGGATCAAAGTACAATCCAGTTGAAGAGTCATTAATGATTTGGGCCTTGAATCCACCTCATAGGAAATCAGTTGTCATTGATACTGAGAAGGAATTCAGGCATGTTATGACCCTAAAAATTGGGGAGGCTGATCTTGTGGCGATAACAGAGATTGGGATCAACGTAGAAAAACTAAACAAAGCTCAAATACAAGCATTGATCAAGGAAAAGGAAATGTACAAAACTAACCATTAAAGAATGCTGAGAGAAAATGAGCACCTGAAAGATTTATTAGGAGTTACAATGGGGTCAACCAAGCTGCTCACCAATGGTGAAAGTTCACAAAAAAAAGATCATTGGGAAGGTTCGAGTGCATATTCTCAAGGAAAGTATGACACACTTGTTGCAGTGATTAAGAAGAGACAAGCCAGTCTAACAACTTGGTTGAATAAGGTTTGGGGAATACACTCACAAAAATTTGATGCATTACGAGAACACGAAAGAATGGATGGTAGGATCCTAGAGAAGCTCCAGGAAATGAACCAAAGGGATGCTCCTGATAAAGCTGCAATTGAGGCTACAAATCATCTTATGAATAAGCATAAAAACTTCTTTGAAGAATTGCAAGGGGATGAGCAAGGATTAATCGATGCCACCAAAAAGGGATTAACTGCATTCTTTGATGATAGAGGGAGATTAAAATAAATGACTAGGTGGAAAGATGGAAGTGAGTTAGTATTGCAGGAGATTCTAAAGACGGCTACCAAGAAAGATATAACATTAGATGAAGCATGCAAACGGAATGAGAAGATGGTGAAAATGGAGATCATGATCTGAAACACATTGGGAGATGCAGATACGCATGGGCGTCGAGACTACTTGGATCACTTATCGAAAGTTCACTTATGGATTAATAGAGCCTAATTACTTTTTAATTTTATTGTTGTTTCAAGCACAAGACATTTCTGAAAGGAAGTGTCCTTTCATAGAGTTGATCTATAAATATCCATTTTTGGTAGAAATGAATAAGAGGGTAGTAGTAGAATAGAAGATAGATAACAAGAAACATAATATTTCAAAATGTTTATATCCAAAAGGTCCATGTTGAATGTATAATATTTTGAAGGAGATAATGAAATATTTCTGATTTGGTGGTTCCATTCTGGTATCAGTTAATTTCTGCAATTGTTTGATTGTCTCTATCCTAATGTTTCTTGATTATTTAAGTTGAAATATCAAGTATATGTTCAATTTATCAGTGCACATTTTTTGTATCTATGTGATATGATTAATTGGGTTCTTTAAAGAAGAATTAAATTCCTTTCAGTCAATTACAGTAATTTGGGAATATTAGGGAGATCAAGAAGGGGAGAAAACTGAACTCCTTCAAAATAGGGGTAGTTGTGGGTTTGTTGGTTTTCTTTGTATACTATATACTAGTTCCTCTAGGATAAATAAGTCATTGTAGAAATGAAAGATGTTTGATTATCTACCTAATATTGTTTGTGTTTTTGAAATGGAAGAGATCTACAACTCTATAGAAATTTCTATATGCTAATGGTCAAATTATTAGACTATTTAGATCATTTTAATTGACTAGTACATAATAGTTTATGTGTTGAAAGAATTGTTTCTATTCTTTGTGGTTTTTACATTGGAATACAAATCATATTTAATGTCACGCCAATATACTTCTTTCATAAATATATTTGTTTGATTTTTCCTTGCTATTTTCATCTTAAAATTTAAATAAATGTATTCTATAATATATAATTATTTTCAAATTGGGACAAAAAGGATTTTGAGAGATATATTTAATCATAAATTTTACAATCATAAATATCATTTAATTTGTATGTTGTAACTTCAGTACTTTTAGTTAAAATAAAAATAACTTAAAGTTATATTTACATATAGTTAAATTGGCAAAGTTGTTTGTCCATTTTATTTTTTACATCTGTTAACTGAACATATTCTAATATTACACATACACTTTATTAGGATTATATCTGTTCACTGTAAGATTTCCATTGTGAATAGATTGTTGTAAACAAAATCACATCACTTAATTCTGCTCAGTTTGCAAAGGTAGACCCGCCTAGGTTTGACAACACCTGAAGAGAAGAAGGTTCAAATCATTTGGCCTTGTTTGTTACCCTAAAATGTATCAAGAGATTGGAAATCTCTTGAGGTATGCTTACCTCCATTTTTGAGAGCTAACAGCCTCCAAATCCACAAAAAGATTCCACTTGTACAACCAAATTCTTGCCAAACCCAAAAACCCTTGTTTTAGACCAAAATCATGAGGGTTTATTGAATCTCCTACTTCCACAACCTCACAGACCTCAAGACCAACTCACACACAACCTATTAGATCTGTACATGGGTAAAAATTCATAAAATCAGATCACCCATACATATTTTGTTGAAACCTAGGCTTGAACCTCTCATTTCACATGCTTTTCTTTACAAAACTCTTGAGGACAACAACTATACCTTCTTTATTTCTCATCCTACTCCATATTCATGCATCCTAAAATTACAACAGTATCCATAGGGCCTCTTACACAAGCTACGATAATCACAAAAAGTGCAAGAGCCCCTTTATATCATGTTTGGACTACAAAACCCTCAAAAATAGGGTAGCCGGGTTGTATGTAAAGAAATGAAGCTTTCTAACTTAAATCAATGCCTTAAGCCCTCAAATCAGATTCAAATAAAAGCTAACACATATATTCATGACATGGAATTCATTTCACATCAAAATATGGATGCATGCGACCGTACAGTGCTGTAAAACAGGAAAAATACAGAAATTTTAAAGAAAAACACAGATTTTGGAATGTTAAGAGCTTGTATTTTAAATCCTCAACCATAAACAACCTTTACAATGATCACTTTATGAAATGTAAGTGCTCCTGCACCACTAACCCATCCAAACATTTCTCACATTACACAAAGCCACAATGTTCATCCAAAATAAGCCAATCAAATCCTACCTTACGTGTCGTAGTAATCAAATTGGAGATGATCCTAAAATTGACATTGCGAAGGGTGATTGGTCTAAAAAATATAACTGAATTTGCAATTATTTCACTACTACGATCAATGTGTCATATTCTATGAAATTTCCCAAAACACTATTCATTATGATCATATGGAAATTTCTAGGAGAGCTACAATAGTTGTAACATCATGAATTAAAATTAAACATTAAAAAGTACATCATGAATTAATTATGTAATGGCATAAAAATTAAAAAAATCATGGATTAATTATGTAACCACATAAGTAAAATATAATTCTATCAAGAAATTAATATCAAATAGATAATACAATCACATAACTCATACATTTCAATGTCAGTCATCTTCTTCTTCACCCAACTCTTTGTCTGTATCATCTGATCCAGATTCGACATTGTAAGGATTGGTCATATCATCATCATCATTGATATTAGTTTCGATAATGTCATCATCCACACAGATATCATCTTCATGAACATTAACTCCTACATCATCATGATCTAGTTCCTCCTCTTCGACATCTTCACTAGGCACATCATCAACTAACTGTTGATCTTGATCATCATCTACATTATCTTCTATTTCTTCGGTATCTTCTTCTTCCACCACATTAAACTTTACTGGCCTTCCTCTTAGATCATGTCTAACAACATATGACCAACCCGGTTTACCTAGAACCTCTGAGTAAAATACCTGCTCACATTTGCTTGGAAGAACATAGGGCTCATTTCTAGCTCACTCAAAATACCTCGTATTAACCATGGTAAACCCATTATCATGTCCAATAAAAGTTCTCTCAAGATCATTTTCATTCAATCGTAGCCTGTACCATAGGACGACGAACATAATTAATTTTAAGGACTTAAAGTCACACTCAAGTATATCATCCAAATTCCCATATTATTGATTTTCTTAGACTTCTGGATGTATGTCGCTTCTAGATGAAACATTAGTCACCTGAAAGACTGCAGTTATCCCAAAATCACAAGTTTTCTTCATGTCATCCAACTTTTTTATTCGAAATTTACAACCATTGCACCACATAGCCTTGTGGTGTTTCACTTGCAATATGTCAAACATGTAAAAATTATTGCAATATCGTCAGTTGATAAACATATTTATTCTTGGCCAAATGTATGCAAAGAAAAAAATCTCAAAATATATATACATCAATATAATTGAAAATAATTAAATAATATGGGTGATTAATATATTTATACGTGCCTTTTTATCTCTTAAACCATATGCTAAATCAATTTCCCTTGGTGTAACATTGGAATCTCCATTATGATGAGCTTCTTTAACCAATGAAGCCACACCTTTCCATGTTAATGTGCGACTAGATTGTTGACATCGTTCAATCCATACCGTCATCCAATCAAGATTTCCTGCAACATACAAATGTAGTGCATCCCACTCTCAACCAACTGTATCAAAAAAAATTGAAATTCACAAACAACGTATAATTAGTTAATTACCATGGTATATGACCTTAATTTATAATTGATGTATATTGAAGATTAATAATTAAATAAGTACAATATACATGAAAACCAAATATAAAATGTATTCTAATTAATCTCCATGACCATCTTATAATTACCTGTCGCTTTCCTCAATCTACCTTTCCCCATCAGGTACTCCCCTTCAAATTTTCTATTGGAGTTGGGATCCCAAATGTGATCTACATGGATCTTTGCTACAAACTTAGGAAGATATTCAGTAATGTACACCATGTTCTGGTATACCATATATCCCTCCACCATAGAACCCTCAGGATGTGCTCTTTGTCTAACCAAAGCCTTCAAAAATTTCAAGTGTCTCTCAACCATCAACATTGACCTTGTGTGTACAGGTCCACATAATTAAATCTCCTCAACTTGGTGTATGAGGTAGTGTTCTTGTGCATTGAAAATTGTTGAAGGTAGACACTTTTTCATTTCACACATTAGATGAGGAATTTTTCTCTTCCAATAATTTATATCTTCTTTATGGATTTCTTTAGATGACAACCATCTACAAGCAATTCAAGGCACAAATATATTAACGAGATTTAACAAAAATATACAACGAATTGAACAAATATCGCTACTTACCTCATGTATTTTCCAAGACCATATATAACTTGCTTGAAATTGTTGTTGAAGTTGTTTGGGAGAGATAGAGGTAGAACGTACTGCAACAATTATAAAATGATCTTTTCATTATTTTTCCAAAAGTAGTAAACACAATACACTGAAAATTACATACAGTATACAAATATATATACCAAAATAATTACCTTAATGAAGGTATTCCAATCATGCATTTTCATCCCTTACCCAAATTCACCTTTCTTTGTTATGATATTGCTTATGTTCGCATCAAATCCTGTGGGAAATCAAATTTTTCATATGACTTTTTTGTATCATTGCTTTGCTGCTCCATTAATAACCAAGGAAGGGAACTTATATTAATTTGGTCTCCATCGCTATTTAATTGAATGACATTTTTCATTGCATGATTGGCTTCCTGAATGTCACTTCAAATTTTGACAATTTTTTCTTTGTCATGCCTTCCATCCAATATTTTCCATAACGTTTCTGTCATATTCTTTCTGATATGCATTGTATCAAACAAATGCACAATTTGTAGCTGCTCATAGTAGGGAAACCTACTAAATTGTCTAGGATAACTTTTCAATCCCTGTGGAAGCAGACCATTAATGCCTTGATGACCTTCATGAAGCATATAAGTTAAACAAATTAACAACGACAATCATTCTCAATTATAGCATGAGTAAACAAAACATAATATAAATATATAAATTCAAAAAATATCATATATGATAGATAAACAATTTGATCTGATGTATAACCTTGACGATTAATTCTATTATATTCCATCTTCCATAGGCGAGGTGTCATTCTTTGTGGTTTTGATGTAGTCTCTTCTTTACCATTGAAAATATGTTTTTCAGTAGTTCGATACTTATGATTTATGTGGAGGAAGTGCCTATACTTATCAAACACCTACTTTCCTAAACTTGTTGAACAATGAGATTTCATCTTTGGACCACAAATTGGACATGCAAATTTTCCCTTTGTTTGAAGACTTGCAAATCACATATAATTGGATTAAATATGTCAATTTTTATAATTATATATAATGAATAGATTATTTAAAAAAGATGCATGATATCTACTTCATAAAATTAAATATTGTTAAAGTCATGCAGTTGAACATTATAACATACTAGAAAAATGTGTTAGCCCTAGGGCATCATGAATTGTCCATACAAGCATTGCATGGAATTGAAATTATCTTTTTCATATTGGTCTAGATACGTCATACATATTGACGCCATTCCATAACTTTAGTAACTCGTCAATAAGAGGTTCGATATATACATTTATATATTTAACTTGGTACCTACCTAGTTGAATGAACATAAACATTACATAATTATTATAACCATTTTACTGCAATATATATAAATTAATGTACATGACTATTAAATGAAAAAATATAAGTCATTATGCAACAAATAAGGCAAATGAGATGCTACTACGTTAAAGAAAATTGATGTAAACAAATACCTGGAACAATCATTGCCAACATTATGTGCTCCCTCTTTATTGACATCCATGGAGGAATGTTATTGTTGATAACAAAAACATGCCACACCATATAAATAGATCTCAGGTCTCCAAATGGATTGGCATCGTCCGTTGCCAATGAAAGCCTGAGATTACGAGGTTCTTCTTTAAAGTGAGGCCATTTTTCCTCCATGTCCCTAAATGAAGAACCATCCGTAGGCATTCAAAGAATGTCATCTGCACTTCTATTCCATGCATGGTAATCCATAAATAGTGCTAAGCTTTCACACCTAAATAATTGTTGCATACGTGGAATAATGGGAATATAACGAAGAACCTTGTGAGGCACCTTTTTTGTTAGTTGATTTGTTCGATATCTACTGATATGACATTTCGGGAATTCTGTTGCAAATTCATGTTGTTTATGATATATAATATGATCATTGGGACATGCATCTATTGCTTGATACTCCATTCCAATATCTTTCATAATCCTAGATAAATCTCGGTATGAGCAAGGTAAAATATTTGATGGTGGTAACAAAAATTCACCAATCAATCTACAACAAAAAATAATTTGTTAATATAAAGAATATTAATGGTACATATTTCATCCTTTATTTACTAGTGATGAACTAACAACAATTAGAATAGATGAAAAAAGATGACATATATGACATACCTTAACATTCGTGAGATTTCTATGTTAGATAAATCATTCATAACCTTCAAGTTCACCAGCAACAATACAACAGAGAGAAACATTGTTTGGGAGCCTTCATAAAGGGGCTCGTATGCCTTCTGAAGTACAGGTAAATCATGAACATCATCAAAGTCATCTCGATCAACATGATCAGCTGTGCCACTAAATGTGTCATGGATCAATGTATTTGTACCATCATATTCAACTGTGTTTTCTAGTGCATGATCATCTTCTTCCATAGGATCATTAACTTCATCTTCGATATTCACAGCTCCATGTTCCTCCGCTTGCAAAACCACATTCTTTGGGCCGTGATAATCCATATCATGTGCCCTAGGGCTCCCCACCTTTATAATAATGGCATACACAAATAAACCATGATCATGATCAAGTGGTTATTATATATATATATATATAAAATATTAAAACAATATAAACATTTACAAATTCAATCAATATAAACACATATGATGAAAAAATTACCAATGGATGATAACCATGCCCCCCTTCAATGTGACCATGCTACCTACAATGTTTCTCAACTGTTGTGATTAAAAGTCTTATCATCTTTAAGCCCTTGCAATTATTGCAAGGACAATAACATTTCCCATCACCCTTTCTTTTCAATCTAGCCCACAATCTATCAAGTGACTCTTCATTTTGTTTTGGACTAATATTATTTGACATGATTTTTCTTTACCAAGCTTGAATATTTAGATCTTCAAAAAATATCAAACTCACACTCCAATAATTTTTAATCATAGACAGGTAACAAAATCTAATAATTATGATATTTTATACCAAAAAAATTCGGCATGCAACCACCCCTACAAAAGAGAAGATAGTTTGAAGTTAATTACCCCAAAAAACACTTTAAAATGCTAATTCCATAAATTATTAAATTCTGATTTTACTATGATTTCCAACTATTAGACTCCTAAAATCAGAATATTGAACTTGCACAACAAAATCTGGAAATGAAATTCTGAAAATGCACAAGTCTAAAAATGAAATTTGATGAGATGTTGCTTTAAAATATGATTTTCAAACCTGGAAGTCAGACCTGGAAGTACAAATCTGACTTCACAAATGAATTCTAGAAATAAAATAGTATGGCATAATAAAGAGTTTCATTTGAAGTGGACCACCCTATTATATGCTTTGATAAAGTTAAAAGATCTATGAATTTTATCTACAATATAGCCTGCATAGTCATCAGTCTTATTCACATCCCTGCTTGGATATCAATAGGCAACACCATTAGATGGCCTCCTTGAAAGTTCAATCCATTAAGGGAATAATGAAAGGGTCTTCCTTAATGATTACATCCATCTGACAAAAATTAATGTATGGATGAATAAGGATGATATCATTTTGAAAGACTAAAATGATTGCTGAGACCGATCCTAACATATTTATGTTGAATCCAGTATATACAAACAATCTTGTGTAGACCTTCACTTCGACACTCTTGACAAAATTGTTTTGTAAGGACAACACTTCATTTGTTTAGTTTTGTAGGTTAAGCTAAATCTTGTTCTCACAAGCAACTTCAAATGTCTCGTACAATTCCATCTACTTATGAAGCAAGCCTCTATCTAAATTGACTTCACCATTACAATAGTGCTCCAAAATATCATAAGGCCATCCTCTGGTTTTACATGTCAGATCTATTGCCATTTGTATTGAATTTTCTTCCATCCATGTAATTCATGTATTTGGTTAAAATGTTTATTCTAGAATCCATATACAACTTCCTTCCTCCTATTGACATAGGATTAGTATGGAATACTATCTTGACTTTTAAGCTAAATATTAAAAATTGGTTAGAGCTTATACTATGCAATGGAGAATAAGAAAAAATTGTAACCTTATCATCAATTGAAATAGATAAGGGGTCACTCTATTCCACACATATTCACATAGACAATGAACATGATATTTGGGGTTCCTACTCTTACTATTTTTCTGTTTATTTATATAATAATAAGGTTACACTACAATATTTTTGTTCTCTTTTTATCTAGTCTAACTCCTATTTCCTCTGATACATTCAATCATACTAGTATTGTGCTTCTTGTAAGAACATTATATCATGGCTGAATGAAAACAATGTTCAATGCCATGAGGCCCAAATGATATTCATGCATTGGTCTTGAAATGTCATCAAACTGAGACTAGTTGTTGTTATATAGTATCAAATTTTCATTGATACTATTGATCAGTATGATTTCTCATGTGAATTGATTAAAGATTGATAACCTATATATTCATAGGGTCCAATCATTATGTTTGACAGTGTATTGGCTAGTTTACTGTTCAATGCTATTTGCAAAATAAAATATAAAACAGTGATATTTTCTATCTACTCCACTGTAAATAATAAAAACTGTAGAAATTTCATTCCAATTTGAGTGTTGGAAGTCTTTATTATTTACAGTGGAGTAGATAGAAAAAATCAATGTTTTATATTTTAATATATTTTATTTTTCATTGTATTTGATCAACAAATATAGTTTGATGATGATTCTTTGACTAGTGCTACAATATTAGTATCTTGGGGTATTATATATGTATATATAAACTACATTTTTATGATTCTTGATGTTATACCCATGTCCACTAGTTATCACCATAATAATTATTATTATGTATATGTAATATAGGGATACTATAGAGGTAAGGAGCAACGAGCAAAGAGAAAAGATTTAAGGAAATGGACTTCAAAGAAAGGCATGACACTTTACTATAGATTCCCAAAAGGAGATCACATTCATGACTATTCAAATAAACAATGATTAGTCCATGTCATAACCATGAAGGGGGCATTGAAATTAATAATGACAGTGATAGGGTAGTATGACGAACTTTAAAAGATACATAAAGAAAAGTAACTGAGCAGTCAAGAGGGCTTTTAAAACATCATAAATCTTATCAAGGGTCATTTTCTTCATAGCAGTATGGTAAAATAATAAATATTTCCATCTCACAAAGATTCAAAAGAGGACAACCTACAAGTGTATTAAGGAGTGCATGGACAATATCTCAAGTAGCTACCACAAATAATTTCTTCAAGTGTGCAAGGCCATTGAAATCAAATGAATAAACTCATGCATAACCTAAAAGACAAAGGATAGTCAAGTTGCTAGAGGGCAGGTATCAAAAAGGATGTGGGATCACTTTCAACAAAGATGTGATGCACTTTTAAGTTTTTTGCTTTATTTTTCCTAATAAGGTCAAAGACTTTCTTTTAGTGTTTGAATCTACCACATAGAGATTAAATATTCTTACTCTCAAATAAAGTTGAATTATATAAACAATAGTTAGATACCTCCCTTAACATAAAGGACAATCTAAAGTACTAAAGAATTTTATATCCTTTATAAGAGATTGCTTTTAACCAGTTAAAAACTTGAGAGGGTAATACACAGGTTGCAAGGAAAGTTAAAAATTTATCATAAGTAGCTCAATCCAAAAGGAAAAAAATAAGCATGGAAAAGCATGAGTAGGTTGACCAGCTTCACTAAAAGCACAAGTTATTTTTTATAACATCTTACCTGGATATTACTTGATAAGGTAAGGAGTGCTCTTTTCCACTCAGTTTCATATGGTGGTATATCTACACACAAATCACCAAATTGTCAAATAACTAAATAAATTGTATTACTTAATAAAGTTGTTACAACATGACATTCATGTCAAAATCAACTCTTCTTACCACAAAAATTTTTGTTTCCAATTCGACAAGTTCATCTTTTGATTCCTATACCAACTTCTGAAGGAATTTGGCAGCTTATACTTCTACATGAGGAGACAATTTCATCTTGTAAACTGTTCCAAAGTACAAAACAGATAGACATCATATAATCTGCATGATAGTTATAGCTTGCTAGATGTTTGGCAACATCTAAAAAGTTTAAGTGAACTGAGAAAAATAGAGAGGCCTTGACCTGAATTTTTTCATTTTTTAGTTTGTTGCTCTAAATATCTCACAATATTTACAAATTGGTTGCTTTCTTTCTTTCTTGTTCAAATTAAAAATAGATATATTTGTATAGAGTCACGATGAATTCAAGAAATTTAGGTAACATATATACCATAACTGCTTTTATAAGACACTGGCATCTAAGGTCTAAAATCTATTTATGAAACTTGGCAAAGAGAAAAATACATCTTTATGAAGTAGTCTTCAAAAATATCTTAGCTAAATGGCTCTAACTATCCACTATCAAACATTCTCAATTCTTTGTTCAACCCTCTAGGCCTGAATCTTGACAACTATTTCACTTTACAACTATCCCTATGCCTTTGATATTATCTAGTTATGGCTCCCAAATCTATTGAAATTGGTCATTAGGGTTAAAATTGAAACCTTGAAAATATAATCTTTGTCCAAATCCATCAAGAATTTTCCATCAGTTATAAACAATTCCCTTATAAAGAATTTGTGAAGTCAGGTCTAAAATCTGGAAATAAAATTCTAAAAAATGCACAAGACTAAAAATGAAATCTTATGAGATGTTGCTTTAAAATATGATTTTTAAACCTGGAAGTACAAATCGGACATCAAAAATGAATTATGGGAAAAAACAATTACTACCCTCAACCACCTGATATCTTCTTGAGTTTTTTTTAATTTTCCCCAAGAAAATCGTCGAGCAAAACATTGTCACAATAAATAGTCGAGCTCATTTTTATTTATGTCGGCCACAATTTAACTTTGCAATTCCGTCAAAATTTTGGCGAAAAATAAGGTTTGTCGAAATTCCGACGAACGTCTAGGATAAATTTTTTTAAAAATGAAAAATTCGCACAAGCCCGATGATACATCTGATTATATAGCTTTCGCCGGACACTTTTCATTGGATTTTCCAATCAAATGAGTTAGTGCTCCCAAGGTCTCTCTGGAATTGTCAAAGGCTTACACAATCCAACAATATGACTACTCCCTTTTGTAGCTTGACAAACTCTGCAACTCTGCACAAATTTCCTAACATCTTTATGAATCTATGGCCAAAAGTAATTCTCACTTACCAATGCTATTGTCTTATCAATTCCAAAGTGTCCTACCAATCCTCCATTATGTTTTTCTTTCACCAAGCTATCCCTCATTGAACTCAGGGGTATATACAACTGATTCCCTCTAAACAAACATATCCTCCTTAATGAAATAATCCAACCACTGACTCCTATCCTCCAAGACGGGTTCTTTACAATCTCTCCAAGGTTCTATAAAATTCGGGTCTTCCTCATACAAGTTCTTCAATTCATCAAATCCTAATACCTCCACTCTCATCTCTGCCAGTAAATTCCTTCTCCTACTCAAAGCATCAATGACTCTATTCAACTTTCTACTCCTATGTTTCAAAACAAAAGTATAACTCTACAAGAATTCTACCCATCTCATGTGTCTCTAATTCAACTTACCTTGGTTGTTCAAATACTTCAATGCCTAATGATTTGTATACAACATGAACACTTGAGGAAAGAGGTAATGTCTCCACTTCTTCAAGGCTTGAACTATGGCATAAAGCTCCTATTCATATACTGAATACCTTCTCCTAGCATCATTCAATTTCTCACTGAAATAAGCTTCTGGTCTTCCTTCTTGACTCAATACTGCTCCAATTGCATTTCCACTTGCAGCACAGTCTACCTAAAATACCTTATTAAATTCTGGTAAAGCCAACACAGGCTGCTCAGTCACCTTCTATTTCAACAACTCAAAACGTCGGTCTGCTCCAGATGTCCACCTAAAATATTTCTTATCTCCTCTCATTATTTTTGTCATAGGACTGCAAATAGAACTAAAATTCCTAATGAAATTTCGGTAGAAACTAGCCAACCCATGAAATGATCTTACATCTCCAATGATATCCGATGTAGGCCATTCAACAATTGCTCTTACCTTCTTAGCATCCATCTCCAATCCATCAACAGATATCAAAAATCCTAGATATACTAATTCTTCCTCCATGAAACTACACTTCTTAATGTTTATCAGCAATTGCTCTTCTCTTAACCTCTGCAAAACTTGTATTGTATGCAACAAATATTCTTCTCTAGTCTTACTGAAAATCAAGATGTCATCCAAATAGACAGTCACAACTTTACCCAAGAATTTCTTGAATACCTCATTCATCAGCCTCATGAAAGTACTCGGTGCATTTGTTAGTCCAAAAGGCATCACCAACCACTCATACAATCCTTCATTTTTCTTGAAAGTTGTCTTCCACTCATCCCCTTCTCTGATTCTGATATGATGATATCCACTCTTTAAATCTATCTTTGTAAAGTATTTAGCTCCACTCAAATAATCCATAATGTCATCCATCTAGGGTAAAGGAAATATATACTTCACTGCGATTTTGTTTATGGCTCTGGAGTTTGTACACATCCTCCATTCTCCATCCTTCCTAGGTTCTAGCACATCAGGTATTGCACAAGGACTTAAGCTTTCTCTGATCAAACCCTTCCTCAACAACTCTTGCACTTGTCTATTCAACTCTTTATTTTCTGCTAGTGTCATCTAGTGTGCTGCCTTGTTAGGAAAACTAGCTCCAAGAATCAAATCCATGCAATGACTAATACTCCTCACAGGTGGCAATCCATCAGGTACATTATCCGAAATGATAGCTTCATATTCTACCAACAACTCCTTTATCTCCTCTGGTTGTTCTTCTACATGTTGTAAGTCTTCAGCCTTCTTAGGAACCAAGGCATAGCGCATTTTCTCATGTCTCAGTCCATCCAAAAATATCCTTCCATCAACCAAAAAAATTCTAGCACTCATGTAAACCTCAACTTTAGGAACATCCTCCAAAGGCAAAAAAGTTTGCTTCATCCCATTAGCAACAATGGTATAGGTTTTCTTCTTTCCATCATGAATAGAATGTATATCATAATACCAAGGACTTCCCAACAAAACATGGCATACATACATGGGCATGATGTCACACAAAACTTCATCATGATAATTTCCTATCTTCAATTTCACCAAACATTGTTCACTTACCAATATCTTATGCTCATCTTGAATCCATGCTATCTGATAAGGCTTCGGGTGTTTCAATCTTTCCAGTTTCAATTTGGTCACCATTTCTTCAGAAACTAGGTTCTTAGAGCTTCCACTTTCAATGATCACTTTGCAACATTTACTGGCTACTTTGCATATAGTTCAGAACAAATTATTTCTCTACAACAGTTCCTGCTCCATCTCACTTTGACACATTACTCTTTTGTTCACCAACACTTCTCCCTCTTCCAGTTTATTAGATGATCCAACATGATCCTCCTCAGCAAAGGTTGTTCTTCTACTATTCTCTGTCTTTCTTCTTGTCTCTCCCTAATTACATTCAAATTCTCTATGTCCACCACACTTAAAACAAGCTCCCCTGAATACTCTTTTCTCCTGTCCTCTATCACCTTTTTTGTAACCCTCATTCCGGTAACCACCATATCCTCCTCTCTGATAAGAGTTTCCATCATCGAGCTATGGTACTGATTATCATTCTTACTAACTTCCTTATCTTTATTCCGATCTGTAAAAGGTCCTCTTCCTCCTCCAGTAAAAATTCTTCCTCTTTGAAATCTTCCACATCTTCCTCTTTGTCTTTGCTCATGTCATTTATTAAGCTTCTCTTATGCTTTTAAGTAACATTGATATGCCTCCTCCACACTCATAAACTTAATCAAACTAATCTCATTCTATATAGACGACCTCAAGCCATTCACATACCTAGCTACTTGCTCAGTCTCATCCTCCGAATGTCTGGATTTGATATTCAACTTGTAGAACTCCTCAGTATACTTTGTCACACTTGACTCCTTTTGCTGCAAATACTACAAATTTTGAAACAAACTAATCTGATAGTCTACGGGCATAAACTTCATCTTTAACTTATTTACCATTCGATCCCATGATTTTATCTTCTCCTTCCCTCTTCTTTGCTTATCTATCTGCAAATGTTCCCACCAAAGGGGTGCATGTCCTTTCAACTTTGTACAAGAAAATTTCACCTTCTTATCTTCATTGGTACCTTCAAAATCAAAATAATTCTCCATCTCCATTATCCAATCAAGCAATTCATCTGAATCCAACTTACCACTATAATTTGGTGGATTGAAATGTGGTTTAGCATTTACTCTGGTTAGGGCTCTTATGAACCTCTCTTCTCCCTGATCGAGGCCAAGTTGATTTTCTCTTTCCCCTTCTTCCTATTCTTCTACCTCTTCATCACTGACATCATCAACTGGTCGATCTCTCCTCTGGGTTATTTCGACTACTTCTAATCTAGCAACAATTCCTCTCAACATCTCCATTATAGTTGGGTCTACATTTCCGTGCACTCCATTTCCTCTACCATTTATTCTTCCTACCATCTTTACACAAGTCCTCTGTAGCTACAGGTTGGATCCTTAGTCTGCCACCCCACAACAAATCTTCAATAGGACTTCACAAATTCTGACGATCTCTCATGGAATGAATCTTTCTCTGATACCAATCTGGTGTAGTCACGGTAGGAGGGTCCTTAAAGAGAACAATCTAGACCATGCAACAAGAGTTACACAAAAAAATCCACTAGGAATATGGAGGAAAATTTAAATTCAAACATTCTTATTATCAAAAATTTCAATTACATACAACCGACAACATCTGGGTTTATAGATTAGGCTCACAAGCCTAATATGACATGCTCAAAATAAAGTATTCCTACATGATCCTTAATGCGAGCCAAAATATTATAGATCGAATCCCATAGTCATTCTTCTTGCTATCCTAATGATCTATTACAATGATTTATATCACATATGAGATCTCGAATTAGCCGCGTCATCCAAAGATCGTTACAATCTCTGATGAAGGAAACATAATGTGCATGAATTAGGTCAGCCTTAAATTTGAATTTATCCTTGGCAAGTGCATAAGATGAAGTGTGGACCTAAATTAAATTTTGGGACACTCCACAAAACAATTCGAAACACAATGTGAGGATCCACAAGAGATCGAATTAGTCGTTAGGCTCAAAACTGCTTCGGTGCTCTGTTCTAAAAATTGTCACTTAATCCAAAAGTGATAACTTGCTGAAAAAAGATCCAATCGTTTCAAAATATTGGAATAGGGAAAATGAACATGTCCATGATGAAATACCAAATCTTCCAACTTGAAATGAACAAGAACTGAAAAAATTGAAATGCAAATATTTTTGGTTGATGCGGGATTGGAAAGAACCAAGGGTGCTCCTACATCAGCTTTCTTTGCCTAAAAGATGGAATAGCTTGGTAATGGTTGTTATCAATTCTATTTCTGGTTCAAATACATTAAAATTTGATTATTTTGTTGGTGTTATTTTGAGCGAGGAAATTCGTAGGAAAGCTTAGGTGGAACATCCACATTAGGTAGTGTTTTGAATGTAGAAAGCAGGGGTGGAACAAAGGAGAGGAAACAATTTTGGAAGTCGTGGGAAGTCACAAGGAAAATAAAAGGATAAAAGGTCCCAATCTAGAGACAAGAGGGATTGTTGGTACTGTGGTAAGCCTAGTCATTTAAAGAAAGATTGTTGGTCTCGAAAAAATAAAGAAGGAGACAATAATGAAGGAAATAAAGAGGAAAATGTGGTAAGTAATAAATCTGATGAGGATGTTTTGATTCTTTCCCTTGAAAATGCTAATGATTCTTGGGTGTTAGATTCAGGGGCCTCATTTCATGCTACACCCCATACAAATTATTTTTTTGATTATGTCCAAGGGGATTTTGGGCTGGTTTATTTGGGAGATAACGAACCCTGACAGATTGTTGGAAAGGGAAGAATCAATATTAAGTTGCAAAATGGGAATCATTGGCTACTACATGAGATAAGGCATGTTCCAAAGTTAAGAATAAATTTAATTTCAGCAGGGCAACTAGATGATGAAGGTTGTGTTGTTACATTTAGTTATAAAAATTGGAAGGTTACAAAAGGTGCCTTAGTGGTAGAAAAAGGTATGAAAGTAGGCACCTTATATCTTTGTACAAGTCATACTGTTCCTTCTACTTTAGCTATTGCAAATAAAAATCAATGTCCAGGAATAGTTGTTGTAGTTCAATAGGCAGAAAATTAGATAGTTGTTGTGGATTCTGAATCAACACTATGACATAATAGACTTGGGAATATGAGTGCAAAAGGTATGAAATTACTTCATTCAAAGAATGTTTTATCGTGTCTACAATGTGTTCATATGGATTTATGTGAAAGTTGTGTGTATGACAAACAAAAGATAGTTAGTTTTCTCAAGGATGGGAAACAAAAGAAAGATGAGAAATTGGACCATGTGCATACAAATTTATGGGGATTAGCTCAGGTATATTCTCTTGGTGGCTCTCAGTATTATATTATAGTCATTGATGATGCAACTAGGAAGGTATGGATTTATTTCCTTAGGAAAAAATCTAATGTATTTGAAACTTTTAAAAAATGGAGAAGCTTGGTTGAGAATGAGATGGGTAAAAAGTTAAAATAAGTTAAAATATCTCAGATCTGATAATAGTGGTGAGTATTGCAGCAAAGAGTTTGAAGATTATTGTTCTTCTAATGGTATTTGTAGGCAGAAAATGGTTCCAAGGACTCCACACGAAAATGGATTGGCTGAGTGCATGAATAAAACAATAATGGAGCGTGCATGGACTATGAGATTGCATGTTGGGCTTCCTTTAAACATGTGGGCAGAGGATATAAATATTATTGTTTATTTAATTAATAGAGTTCCCTCTAATCCTTTAGGTTGTGGTATTCTAGAGGAAGCATGGATAGGTAAGAAGGTGAGTTATTCTTTTCTCAAAACCTTCGATTGTGAAGCATTTGCACATGTAGATTATGAAAATAGAACCAAGCTTGATGCAAAATCAAAGAAATGTATGTTTTTTGGATATGGCATTGATGAATTTGGTTATAGGCTTTGGGATTTTGAAAATCAAAAAATTGTGAGAAGCAGGGATGTCATATTCAATGAGAAAGTGTTGTACAAAGATCAGTTGAAGCAACATGAGAAGAAAAAAAATGATTTTACAGTGTTGGATGATACTCCAAACAATGATGTTCCAGTGGTTCCTCATGCTTTGCAACAATAGCAACAACAAATACCACAAACTCCAGTGAATGTTAGATGATCTTCAAGGATAAGTAGACCTCCCAGAAGATTTTCTCCCTCTTTGTGTTCTATTTTATTAATTGATGCTAGTGAACTAGAATGTTATGATGAATCTATGTAGGTGGATTCCAAAGTTCAGTGGGAGCATGGAATGGAAGAATAAATGGACTCCTTGCTGAAAAATCAGACTTGGGAATTATACAAGTTGCCTGCAGGTAAAAAGGCTTTACCAAAAAAATGGGTTTATAGGCTGAAAGAGGAGGATGGAGGTAAGAAAAGATTTAAAGATAAATTAGTTGTAAAAGGATTTTCACAAAAAAAGGGTATTGATTTTGATGAAATATTTTCTCCAGTTGTTAAAATGACTTCTATTCGTATTGTTTTAAGTATTGTGGCTACTGAAGATTTTTATCTAGAACAACTTGATGTTAAAACAACCTTCCTCCATGGTGATTTGGAAGAGGAAATATATATGGAACAACCACAAGGGTTTGAGGTCAAAGGTAAGGAGAAACTAGTATGTAGATTGAAGAAAAGTTTATATAGCTTGAAGCAAGCACCTCAGCAATGGTATCTTAAATTTGATAGTTTTATGGTTGAGCAAGGCTACAAGAGGTGTAATTCAGACCATTGTGTTTACTTTAAGAGGTTAGATGAAGAAAACTAAATTATTTTATGTTTATATGTTGATGATATGCTTGTAGCAGGGTCTAACATGGATCACATAAAGGAGTTAAAGCAGCACTTAGCAAATTCATTTGCTATGAAGGATTTGGGGGCAGCAAAACAAATCCTTGGTATGAAGATTACAAGAGATAGGAAAAACAAAAAATAGTTTTTATCTTAGGCTAATTATGTTGAAAAGGTGTTGCAGAGATTTCATATGGAGACTGCAAAAGTTGTCTGCACACCTTTGCCCAGTCATGTCAAATTAACTAGGGATATGTGTCCAAAGACACAAGAGGAGGAAGAAAAAATGTCCAAGGTACCATATGCTTCAGCTGTAGGAAGTTTAATATATGCCATGGTATGCACAAGACCATATATTGCACATGTCGTAAGAGTTGTTAGCAGGTATATGAGTCATCCCAGAGTTGAGCATTGGAATGCAATAAAATGGATTCTTAGGTACTTGAGAGGTACATCCAATAAATGTTTATGTTTTGGGGGCTCTAATATTGATTTAAAAGGCTATGATGACTCATATTTGGTAAGGGATATAGATAATAGGTGGAGTACCATAGGTTATGTATTCACATTTGGTGGGACAATAGTGAGTTGGATTTCTTGATTGCAAAAGGTGGTTGCTTTATCCACCACGGAGGTAGAGTATGTTTCTGCAACAAAGGCGGAAAAGGAGATGATATGGCTATAAATTTTCATGAAATATTTGGGAAAACAATAGGCTGAAAATCACTTGTTTACAAATATCCAGAGTGCTATACATCTTGCAAAGAATTTTTCCTTTCAATCTAAAACCAAACACATACAACTGAGATATCATTTCATTCGGTCAGTGTTGGAGGATGGACAGGTAAAGCTGGAAAAGATACATATAGATGCCAATCCAGTGAATATGTTTACAAAGGAAGTGATAGGGAGAAGCTGAGCTCCTCTTCACTTTTGGTTGGTCTTCATGGTTAAAAGTATACTAGAGCAGCAGGGTCCAAGGTACTTATTTCTAGTGGGAGTTGTAAGTGTAGCAGTGTTATCTAGGATTAGTCTCCAAGTGGGAGATTGTTGGTATGTGGTGAATGATCATGCTATATTGTACACTCTTCATGTATCCTCACTGTGGTTTGGGGCCGGGCCGGGCCTCGGGGGTTGTAGCCCCTGAAAAAAAAATTTCCCCTACTTTTTTGCTTCGTCATCGAAAAAGAAAAAAAATGACTTTGTAGAACCCTAATTTTGGAAGCTTCTAAAAAGATTGTAATTAGTGGTTGGGATGAGAGTTGCAATGATGGAAATATTCACAATATTGTAATATGTTTTGCACTGGATAATAAAATCATTGGATGACTATGGTTTTGTGGATGTAGCTCGGATTGGGTGAACCACATTAAATTCTCTGTGTTGTCTTATTTTTGCTATATTTTTTTGTGTATTTTATTTCTTTGTTTTATTGATCAAATCCACATTTAACTATTAGATATTGACCTTCTAACCCTAACAAATTGATGATATTCAAATCTTAGATCAATCTTGTAAAATAATGTATCCCTTTCATTTGTTCAAAGAGTTCATCAATTGTTGTAAGGGGTACTTGTTCCTTATAGTCATCTTGTTCAACATCCTAAAGTCAACACACAAGCACAACATTCCATCCTTCTTCTCCACAAAAATGACTTGTGCACCCCAAGGTGACACACTAGGTCTAATAAACCCTTGCTTCAACAACTCCTACAGTTGGGTATTCAAACCATATAGCTTGGTTGTGGTCATCCTATAGGGAGCCTTGGACTGAGGTTCAATTCCAAGTAACAACTCAATAGAAAAGTCAAATTCCCTTTTTGGTGGCAATTGTGTTAATTCCTTTAGAAATATATCCTAGAATACTCCAAGAACAGGGTAGTCATCAAGAATTGACTTCATCATATCCATATCACAAATGTGAATGACATACATGGAAAATCCTTTCCTTTGGACCTTCTTTAGTTGCATAGCTGAAATTTTCCTAAGCTTCAAGATTTCTGAAATCCATGAATCTCAACATGATTCTCGAAGTCGTCTAAACAACTAACCATCTTATTTTCACAATTGACTATAGGCTTGAATTTTATCAACCAATTGATTCCCAAAATCACATTATATATTCCTAAAGGAGCTACATAAAGGTTGACTCGAGCCTGAAAACTAGGAAGTTGTAATTCACTACAAAAAGACAAGAATCCATCCTCTTTTCTACTAGATTCCCATATTGAACCATCCATTTATTTTCCATGTGTCTTGGTATAACTAGTAACTTGGAAATTATTTTAGGATCTATAAAACATTTAGTTGCTCTAGTATCAATTAATATAGAAATAGTTTGTCCATAGAGCTTACCAAAAAATTGGATTAGTAAAGCTTGAAAATCTAATTGCCTATTATCCATGGTTGCATGAATTTGGTGTTAAGGTGCTCCTTGTTGATTCCTTCCCCTTTATTCCATTGATCGTTGAGGAAAACATTGGCATAATTCTCTCCTCCACACACAAATAATCTACTACAAGGTACTCTTGGTCCTTCAAACCTATCCTTCATGTTATTGTTGTTGTAGTAATTACCCCTCTTATTGTTTCCATTAGAATTTCCTTTAGCTCTGTCTTGGAAAAAGTTTCCATGCTTCAGGTTTTGGATTTTTTGGTTGTTTCCTCCTTGCTATTTTTTATTTTGAAATTTATTATTCCCAAACTTAACATCTTAGTTCTTACGATAGTTGGTCTTCTGTTGAATTTTTTGCTCTTGTTTAATAGCCTTCTCAAAAACTTCATCCATAGTCAAAGGATTATTGATGTCTACATCTTCTCCTATCTAAGGCCCCAATCCCAAGATGAACTTTGGAATACAAAATTATTCATCCAATTGATATTGGGATACATACTTGAGAAAATGAGTGAACTTATCCTAGTACGGAGTCACCATCAAGTCACCCTAAATCGAGTTCTGGAATTTAGTCATCTTCATGTCAAAGAAGAGTTGAGATAACCACTTCATAAAAAGTGCAAGAAAATTATCCTAGGTGGTCTCTCTAGGCAACAACCTCTTCTCAAATTTCTCATTATCCTACTAGTAGCTACTTATCTAGTGAGTTGGTACACAACCCACATAACCTTGGTCTCATTGGATAGATTTTGGGATCAAATTATTTCTCCATCTCAATCATCCAAGCTTTCATACCATCTCTAATGGTTGTGCCATAAATTTGGGTGGAGCAAACCTCTTGAGGTCTTTTCCAATTCTTCTACAATCCTTCCATGGTTATTCCCCTTATCTCCACTCCCTCCAATATGTTCCTTTTTGTTTCCTAAGCCCTGTTCCACTTGGTTTCCTCTAACCTGTTGATCTAAGTTATCCATCTTGTTCCTCATTTCAATCAAGAGTTTTAGGATTTGATTCAATCTATCATTTTTCTCATTACTTGGTCCACTATGATCATTGTTCCTATTTTGTACATGTTTACTAATCAAATCCTGAAAACACAAAGTTGTAACTTAGCATCGTAGATAAAAGGCCCTAGTGTTAAACCAAGAGATCTGATACAAAATGTAAGGATCATGACCCAAAACAATCTCATGAAAGTAAAATAGAAATTCAATATCTCATAAACATGGAATATAAATGCAACAAATTCATTAGATAATTAAATGTTATAACACATCATCATATGTGTAGTGCTTAATCTAGGTAAACGCACATAATATACAATATAGAAAAATACAACTCATGCTCTCATGACACATATTCATATAAATATACAATTTGGAAGTACAAATATAAATAATGATACAAGAATAATGTGAGGGCATATACAATATGGTCTTCAACTGCCACCAACCTTCACAGTCATTCATAAGTCAAGAGATGAGAACATGGATCAAGTGCTTTTCTACCCAACCACAAAGCTTACACCTCGAAATTATTCCTACTCGAAGAATACTTGACCTTGCACAAAGTACCTAGCAACTTAGAAACTAATATCAAGAGGGAATCCTAGTACAACCTAATATATCTACATGTATTTCTATCATAAACATGCAATTTACTACTATTAGGATATGGAAAAGAAACATATAAATAAATTTGCTAAGTATCTTTCATTTATTTTAATGAACACATGGCTTTGGCCAAAGCACTAGAATAAAAAAAAGATCTCGAAAAGAGGATGGACCTTCTTTTTTAGTCCATATTCTACACCCTATCCCAAAAGGTAAACCCAATTCACACATAAAAGATAATAACATGCATAATGATTGTAACGCCCCACCAAGAAACCCCTGAGGACAACACAAAACATGACTAAATAACAAAACAATTTTTTTTTTAAGAATTAACAATGAAATGCATAACAATACATATATTCTAACCTAAGTCCTCTAAGGTTCTATGACTACGTCACTAAAATATCTATTAATCAAGAAACTAGAATCATCTCATTAACTACTATGATATCATGATCAAACTAACAAGCAAATTTCATTTTAATCCATCACATTAAATGATTCTACAATATACATTTCCATAACATGTCATCGGCTAAACACCATTAAGGATCATTTATAACAAGTAAATATACAACTTTCATTACATGAGAGTACATCATAATTCATTACATCATTACATCATTACAATAATGCTTCCCTGAATACAATTGGGAAGATTACATTAAATTACAACACATGGTACAACTGGGATATAAGTCCAATACATATACATGGAGACTGTCTTCTTGAATAGGAACATGAACTGAAATCTTCTTCACAAGGGACAACCTCCACGTACACGATCAAGTAGCAAGGAAAACCCAATGGAGGAAAAAGCACCAACCTCCCAACCATGTGGAACCATAAGGTCCACCCAATATGCTAGGAGATAACATAAGGTCCCACTACATCAAACATTCAAGAAGATAGTAGGATAACATAAACAAGGAGTGTACATGACTCCAATACAACACTGTAACAATGTGAACATCACATACAATACATACATCGATTCCAGAGGCACCCACACAACATAAGGGGAACACATAACTAGGGAATGCTAGACTGCAATAAGGAAGAGTTTCATCGCATGGTCCTAACATGGGTTGTCCTAGCAGTCTCTCACTAGACCCCGACCCCCATCTATGGTTGTCCTACTAACCTCTCACTAGGTTTGGACCCCATAGGGTGACACATATAGAACCAACATTCCTTTTGTGAGGACAAGGTAGTTGATCTTTCCAACTAGGCCTTCTCAACCCATCCTTAGCCTAAATGAGCACTATAGACATGGGTGAGGCATCCATTATCTTGTTTATGTGAAAACTATCCATCCCTTAATTCATTTTAGGTTGCCACTGTATTAAGAAACTCTCTAATGGGTTGTCCTGGACACCACTTTGGGTTTTGTACCCTATTGAGAGCCACTCCCCCTACTTGCATCTAGTAAACCCTACACATCAATCAATTCATTTATCATCTTGCAAACATAACATAATCCACATAAATCCATACATAGTGCAAGGCTCATCTTGCACACATAATCATAAGAATCCATATACAGTGCAAGGCATTACCCATCTTGCTCACATAACATAATCATAAGAATCATTACATAGTGCAATACATCAACCATCTTGCATGCAACACAAATCATTGCAAACCACTTGCAAAGTGAAACCATCAAAAGAACCACACATACAACAATACTCCCTCCTAAGGCTCTGGAAGTCAGCTTAACCACTATGCACAAATGACTCTCCTCTTTTAAACAATGACAAAATCACCCCAATACCACAAATCAAACATAGTATTCAATACAAATAATCAACAACATTCATACATGAAAGAAATTATTTTCACATTACCTACTATCCATACATCTAACCATTATGCTAAATAGCTAATTACCAAGTGAAGTTACAACTCGACTATTAAATAATTGTAGAAATAATCAACATTTATTATTTAGCGAAAGACAATCTAATTTGCATAATTAACAAAATCTAATCACTAATCCTTCAATTTAACTAATTATAAATAAATCAATTTCCCTATTGAACTCCCAATTTATTTATCTAATAAAATCAACTAACTACAAAGACATAAATATTCTTTTACTAAAATCATAATATATAAACATATATATATATATATATATATATATATATATATTTTAAATTGAATACCAAATAATAAACATATTCATCGAATAAAATACTAAAGACATAATAACCGAATACCAAACACCATGCATATACAATGGTTATCAATTAAATTGCATATAAGCCAAATTCTAAATATATTACACTTTCCTTAAACATCAAATATAATACATAAACATTAACTCCAAGCATTCTATATCGAATGCTCAATATACTATATCAAATCATAAAGAATGACCATCGAAAAGAAAGCACAAAGTAAGGTAGCAAATCCAAGCAATACTTTTATCATTGAATTTAATATGCAATGCAAGTATCATCAAAATGGAATGAAATATATAGTATCGTCTATCAACATAGCTTATCTATTGATTACTGATTATGCAGTGGTGATATAGAATTCTTTTCATTTAACTTATATATGGAAAATGAGATATCAAATGCCTAATGAGAATCTTATACTACGAACACCCACCACAACATACTCTCTGATTACTATAATGTATACAAATCAAACTTCAGGCATAAACATCTCCACATATAAAATGTAATTCACAAGCCTAGATTTATTCTCTGAATGGGTTTTAAAATATGCAATATGGCTATGAGGTGTATGAATTAAATTTCTATGTATCAAGCTTAATGCATTGCAACCAAATAAATAATAAAAATTAAAGTTTCCAAAGATAAGAGTATGTTATGATAGCCACATTGCAACTAAATCTATCTCCAACATTGTTACAAGCGCAATTGTTCTAAGAGATGCGAGCCTTTCCTTCTTAATAAACAACGACAATATTCTGTGGAGACTATTGGTGATGCTAAATGAAATAATCTAAAAAATAGGCTTGCACTATGATAATTTCAAGCAAAAGGAATTGGCAGGTGTAAATCCAAATTCGCAACCTTTGCTAGCAGCCTCAATGTTTGTGCCACAATGGAAGTTTTTGGAACAGGGTATGTGTGTCCCTCAAAGATAATTGATAGAGGGATTTTGTAGTTGCAACTATGTTGGTAGACATGGATGAAAGATGTGAAAGCATGGACAAGGCATGAAAATTGTTTGACAAAATTCCACAAAGAGAGGTCATCTCATGGACTATAGTGATCGCAGGATATATATAAAAAGGTTTAAATTAAAAGGCAAAGAAACTTTCAAGAAATAGAATTAATAGGTGAAGGAAGATTTAATCTCATCGATTGCAATGGTTGCAAGATATACACAACTTGGATTAATTAAAAAATTCAGGAAAGCAGTCGATAGAGGTAACTTATTTTTTTCTCAAGAATGCAACGATTACAGGATATGCATAAAATATATTTGCACTAAAAAGATAAATAAATCAATTAAATCGTCATACAATCAAAATAATAGTGTTAAAGAATGAACACTTATCTGTAAATTCATTTTCCTAAATTGATTTGATCCAAAGCCTTCCTTCACCCATCCTTCGACATTCCTCCCTTCCAAGAGTCTATGATGGAATCAAATTGTTCTTATAGAAATTTTCTTCTCAAAACTCTTAGATAATTTTCTCCAAGAATCCCCCTTTTTCACAATCAACAACCCTCTATAAAATATTTTGCAGAAAAATTTCCTTTTCAGGCAAAAATAAAATGAAAACCCTCTCTAGAAAACAAAAAACAATCTTAATAAACATATCTCAAAAAGATAATTATTTACAAAAGGAAGGTTGTTTTATTTTCGAAAACCAAAAATCAAAAAAAAATCTCAAAAATCTCCAATAAACAAGTTTCCTTTTTGACAACTTGTTCGAAGTTATGCATGTGGAGCATAGAAAACATTTCTATCTTTTCAATTATTTTGTTGTTTATTAATTATCTCATTTCATTATAATTCAATTTTTATTTTAATATCACATTACACTTTTAAATTTATTATAAACCATAAATATTAATAAATATATTTATATTTAATTACCAAAATAATTTTACTTAATAATTTATTTTAATGAATCAATTAATCAAGAACAATATTTATTAAACAAATTTAAATTAAGCAAACCAAATATCAATAGCAATTACCTAACCATAATCAGGGTAAAAAAAACAAGACCAACTGACCACAAGCATCAAACAACATTGATGAGGTGGCAAACTGGATACTCATCCTCTTCAAGGATGATGACTAGGGTAGGGGTCCACATGTTATCTCTGAACAACTATTCCATTGGGTTTAAGGCAAGCTCAGACCTACCAATTCAGGTGGAGTCAATGCCTAGTACCTACAACTTGCAACACACAAAACGGTCGTGCATATACATAATCATACAATCAGGAACATCATGAAAGGGAGTCACAATGTTGTAGGGTACTCACAAGTGAGTGATGCAACACTTTCCCCTTCACCTACACACAACAGTAAGAACAATACCAAATAGCCCAACTCATATACAATCAGCTACATAGCAATCAAAATGATAATCACATAATGGTCATGGTTAAATAATCACATACTAATCATAACAATGCATCTATTTATGGTATCATAAAATAGATAAACTACTTACATCATTAGCACGTACCTTTAAATATCCCCATTATTTTACCTTCACCTTCAAGTTCCAAAGCCGACTACCTACACATCCACAGTGAGAATGGAGGGCCACTACAATGATCATAAAATAAATAAACACTCTTTTCTTTAATGTAGTGATTATATGTACATCTTTCATTATTTCAAACTTCATATGCATAATAACAGTAGAATATATATCATTGACAATTAATTAATTCATTTTTCTTTACATGCAATTGATCTTTCAATGAAATTTGTGTACTTCATGCAATTATCAATGTACACACATCACCATTCTCATTGCCATGCAAATTTATTGTAAGTTTTAAACTATTTTTATTTCATGTAATAATGACTAAATCTACTGTTTTGCAGGTTTAACCATAAGAAGTTAGTTTGTAATATGAGGTGCATACTTGCATTGTTATATATATATATATATATATATATATATATAATATGGGAATGTATATATAATATGGGAATGTATATATATTATGAGAATGTATATGTATATAATATGGGTATGTATATATATAACTATAGATATTCTTTTGATATATAGGTTTGAAATAAATGATTCAGATCCATTGAAATGATAATTTCAACTATCTTATTGTGGGATCATCACAGTTGATTTGAAATATCTTATCAACACTCTACTGTTCAGATTCTATGATTGCATACTACTATTGATATAATCATATTTCATTACACTTAAATGGAAGATTCATACATATATAAAATATGATTTTTACAGTTTATTGAAAAAATCTTTACAATAGATTTAAAATAATTTACCATTTTACTACTCAACAAACAGGAAAAGTTAAGGAATAACAGTTTTTTACTACAATAATAAGAAATTAAGTAAGGTTAAAGCCATTTTTAATCACTATTTCAACCATATTATTCATGCTATATACATTTACAAATATATACATATACATATCTTCGTACCATATATATATATGTAAACCTGTATATATATCTTTATTCAAAACATATCAAAATTGGTCTATTAAACACAGGTATTTATATCACAGCTGATAATATAAGTCTCAAACTTTAACGTTGTTGATCATAGACCATGCCGCAATAAAAAAAGAAAGTAGGTAATTTTTAATGGAAAAGATGCCCAACTATAATACTCAAAATGGAAGTATAATTGTTGTCCCATAATATATCTAGCATACAAGCATGCAAATAGAGAGCGCAAAACAAGTGCAAGAATTTAACTAGCATCCACTTTGTTTTACCATACTGATTTATCTGTATCAAGGAAAGATATGGCACTTTACATACCTGGCATCCTTCAATAAAATAAAAAATAATGACTAATCCTCCCTCTGTATCAAACTCCCTGCCTTCAAAATTGCTTCCTTCAGCCACACCAATACTATTAGTTGAGCCTTGGTCGCTACTAAATTATTCCCAAAATTATGCTTTTTTCCTTTTTGATTTCCTTTATTTATATATATTTGTATTTCCTCCATGTGATCCAAAGACTCCATTTTCCTATTTTTAGAACTAGTGATTGCCTTATTGCATGATGTAACATGCAATTCTTTTTATTTAAAACTTATTTAGTTTACTTTTATTTTTAGTTTAAACTTATTTAATTAAATTTATTTCTTCTTTTAATAAATTTCATGCAATTTAATTTTAAAAACTATTTATATATTTTATTGATAAGCTTTTATATATATATATAAATAATGTTGTACCCATAATAACAAAATTCTTCAATAAGACATTTTTCTTAAAATGATCCAAATCATGCAAAATTGTTGTCAAAAGTATGTTTTAGGTCAAACAGAACATAGGATTTTGTGGGTTTATGTCTAGGAAGATGCTTGCAAAATTCTGAAAATTTGAAAATTAGGGTTTCAACCCCTTGTTTTTAGGAAAACCCTAAAAAATAGGACCTTTCTAGAAATGATTGAAAATGATTTTGATAGAATAATTTGGCTTCATGATCACACTGGTCAAGTTGAAAAAACCAAAAAGTTTATTTTACTTTAGTGGGTCTATTTTCATTTTTCGGGAAGAAAGTTAGGACCTTCGCAACCATTAATGGCAGAATGGCCAGTACCAGGTGGTGAAATCTAAGCCTCAAAAGCTTCAACGAAGAATCCATGGCAAGAATGCTAAAAAAGATGCTCTATGATGGAGGGGATTTTCAAAAGTGAAAAATGTTAAGAATTGGCTAAGTATGCAGAATGCACGCCTTGCTAGCAAGAGGAGGCTATGCATTTAAATGCCTTAGTAATTTTTCCAAACACCCATACACACAGTATGGTGAACATGTTTGCATCATCGACAATGGTGATTAAGTCAATTGAGCTAAAACGATAAATGCGAAGCATGAAGAGGTGAAGATCTTAAAGGAAATGATAAAGCTATATCCAAAAGAGCCCCTACTGACCAGGGGTGCCCATGAATTCAAGAGCTCAGATGCAGTCATTAATTCTTTCCAAGATAGTCATTTCCCTCATAATTTTGTTGGCTTTCCAACACATTATCAAGAAAGTTCACCTAAGTCATCGACCATCGACAACGGAGGTGAAGAAAAAAGATGTCAAAGGCAAATAGCATCAAAGATAGCAGTCAAAACATGAAAAAGAGCCCCTATTGACTAGGGGTACCCTTGAATTAGATGGTCTAGATGTTAGTTGTTGAGCAAATTTGTCTTCGAGTGATCTCCTAAACATCAACTCATCTTTGCAACGAACCTGATTGCTAGCCTATGAGACACATCAAATGACAACAACTGTTAATCATTCAAGCATGAAAAGTGGAGGGTAAATCAATGCAAATCAAAGCAAAGGAAACCCTGCAGGCCAGGAGTGCCCATCGTTTTGAGCCACCTATTGAGGTTTTCAACAACTACTTTCTACATGGCATCTGTTTAGCTATCTCTTAGCTTCACGATCAATCCAACTGCATGTTCACAAAACCTGTCAAACATTTGAAGAAGAAGATCAATCAGAAAACACCAGAGGTGAAGGTGAGATGAAGAACGTGGAGAAATTGAACAAGTGTCCAAGAAAATGCATCTTCCTAGAAATAGGCGCCCAAATTTTTAGTTAGTCAGATGCAGTTTGTAAGCTCAAAGATCTCTAGGATGACCTCCTCTATATTGATCAATCTCAAGAATGACACCGCCAGTGAAGACAATAGACAAGTCAAACACCTGATGACAAAGACCAAGCTGGGGTAGTTCATGAAAGTTTGCAAGTTGAAAATCATAGGTCAAAAGGTCAAAAGTGCCCCTGCAAGCCAGGGGTACCCATGCTTTTGAAGTAGCAAAATCAAATTTCATAATCCATGAACCTAGTCATCCTTTTCGATACTGAGTTGGTATTTCATCCCACATCTCAGCAAGATCATCAGACTCATCAGTTAGCGATGATCTCAGATTAGAGCAACGAGGGTCAAACTGGAGGAATTGAAGAACACTCAAGAAAATTGACTAAGTATGGTGGAAAATGCACCTTCTTGGGAAAAGGCACCCAAGAATTAGAGGGATCTGACTCAAGTTTTGAGCTTTGTAGCTCCAAAGCACACTTCATTAGAGTTGTTTCATCTCAACAATGGATCTGTCCGTAACACCTCAAGATCAACAATGCAGCCAAAATCAGGGATCGAATGGAGGCATTCCACCATGAAAATATAATGAAAAAGTGTTCAACTCTTTAAAGGGATTCCTAAAGTCAAAGTAAGACTAGTTGACTGAAGTTGAGATATTTTCAAGGCCTTTACATGGCTAAAATGTCCCAAAATTGGTGGAATTTCCTCTAGTTAACTCCTTATTAGGTAGATTGATTCCCCAATCAGTTTTTGGATGCCTAATAGATGCTTGTAACCTAAGAATGACATATCAAAGCATCTAGGCATCCATTCTTCATTATTTTTGTTGGAAAATGTGCCTCAACTTGCTAGCTTGAACCTTTGTTAAGGACTTGATGATTTTACCCTCTGTTCATGCCTTTTCCGCTATACCGCAGAGTCCTACCTTCTCCTTGGCGGTAGCGCGATGAATCTTGGCTTCATCGGCAGAAAAATCGCATATCGGTGAATGACAACATGTTGTCTCATCGATATTCCGATATGTGATGTTTTGTATCGGTGTGACTTGGGGTTATCGGTGGAACTTTTCACCAGGCTACGTCGATGGACCGTTGGTAGACAAAAGCGACTTGGATTCCAATGACAGTGGGCACCATAGTAGAGTGTATCAATTAAGGTGATCCTAATCTATGGTTGCGATGTATTTAATACAACGGTGCTCATTTTATTCCTCGCTCCTTTGTGGTGGTGACTGGTAGATTCTTGTGAAGCAAGCGGAATTGACTAAGTGTATGACACTTGTCGGCTTAATCAACGGTGCTCACTACTCTCGTGCCTCTTGTGGTGGGTCCCGAGTGACTCATGAGGGGTGTGCAGGCTTTGAACACATGTCGTCATCTTAATTATTTTTGGTAGACTTATTTCGAATATTGTAGATCCCTCTTTTGATTCTCCGAAATTACACGAGCAATGTACATGTGTCTTGGTGGACCCTGGCCATGGCAAGCAGAATATGAAGGGGGAAATGCATGGACCTAGTGACTGCTAATGTGTACGCCATTCAGTGGAGGTTGTTTGGATTCCTGAGAAGTTTCGATGGTTAGTCTGCAGGGGAAGTTGAATCGAATTGGTTGTACATAGAACGACTCAATCTTGTTGTTTCTATACATTGAAATGAACAATAACTATTAGAGGTTTGATGGATGTATGATCGATATGTGATCAGTTTGTGAATATCATTGTATGCTAAGTCGAGTAGCATTGTAACAGTGTTATTCTGTGTAAGGTTGATGAGGGAAATTTGCTGTTGTAGTAATTTTCACCTATGAAGGAGAAACTGAAACTTGTATGTAAATTATTTTGTTGTAATACAATAGTTCTTCTTTGGTGTGGTGGGTTTTTCTCCCATAAGGGTTTTCCCATGTAAATCTGGTGTCAATTGTGTTTGAATGTATTTCTCAATTATGTTATTTCTTTCGTATGCATCTTAGTGAACTGTAATTGCAAAGTTTAAAAGGCATATCTCTTTCTCCTCTTAGTTTTGACATCAGGAAAAGTTTGTTCCGTAATCGAATTTTTCCTAATAATTTCTATGCAGGTTGAGGAGCTCAAGAACATATATTTTTCTTCTCCAACATTTTTGAAGATATAACAGAGGGTTTTTCATTTTTCTTCATATTTTTGAAGATCAGTTGCACAGATGGACAATTTATCAGAGGGTGCATCAAAAAGCATAATTTTTCAAGAAAGACAGTTGATAACTTCCAAAATTCTTCTTGTCTTTTTCCTCTTTCCTTGTCTTATATCTTCTTGCATGTCCAAGAAAATAGTAGATAATCATAGATCTAACCAACTTGGTATGATCAACACAACTTTTTCAACAAAACCCACATGTTAGATTCTTCCAAAAAAAAGTAGCCATGCTGCCCCTATTTTTTTAGGGTTTCTAGAAAAAGTTGTAATTTTGAAAAAAAAAGACAAATTGGGTTTGTTCAGCTTTGAAGCACGAACAAAACCCATGTGTTGGATTTTTTGGGAAAAATCATTTTCTAGTGCCTCGCTACCTCTACCACCGAAGGGCTCTTGCATGTCATAGAAAAATTCATTTTTTCAAATTTCTGATGATCTAGGTTTGTTTAGAAAATCATTCTCAACAAAACCCACATCTGAAAAAAATTCGTAAAAATTTGCCCTGACAAGGCTATTTTTAGCAGTTCTAGAAAAAAATTTCCGAATAGTATTGTGTGCATGGTCAATATTTATGTTTTTCAGGATGCAGTTCTCCCAAGTCGAATACAAGACCAAAACGGTCTTGGTTCATGACTTCTTGAAAATGATAAACATCGATCTATGTCGGACATACCCAGAGGTCAATTTGGACAGATTGACAAGCATAGACACATAAGTCCACATGTTCCATAGTTGTTTCACCTTGTATATCTAAAAGCCTTCCAAAGCTAGTTTAGAGGGTTGATACCTTTGAAATTTTGCACGTGCATTTCTCACACCTGCAGTGTTCGCAATCAAACTTTGTGGTTTCATCATTAAACTTCACAGTTTCATCATAAAAAACTCTTCCATTAGAAAGATCAAGGAAAATGTCAATAATGTAAAGCTGCAAAAGAATGTGGAAGGTAGTCATTCCCAATACAGAGCCACCATCGGTTAATACTACACTACCTTCCACATCAAAATGGAAACACAGACAAAAAGACAAGGAGTAACCCTCCTAAGGGAACCAGAATGAAGGAGATACATACATCAAGTTGCAGACAAGTGATAAGCTAAAAGTTGAGGCATGTGATGATCTCCATATGAAGAAGTCAAAAAATGGTTAGAAGAATTGTTGACCAAAGGTGGTGAGGTGAAAAACACCCACTTAGGATGTTCTACCCTCCAAAATAGCATTAATGGCAACAAGAGTTAACTTGATGCCTCATTCCAAGTTAACTCACTGTCCCACTAATTGTGGATCTTTATTTTGGGAGGCACTTTATACATTGGAGTTGACTTTTAGTTTAGTTTCAGTTAACTAAAGAAGATTTCCAGCTAACTACTAGGTCACTTACATTTAGACATAGGAATAAATCTTGCAAATTGGAAAGAACTAATTGTTAACTCAAGGAGAATTTAGGGTTGCCTACTCCTTTGAGTTTCTATAAATAAGAGAATTTGCTCATTATTTTGTAACTTTTATTTACTATGCAAAATTGTTGTGCCATTGTTGCCAACAAGTTTGAAAGTGCATATATGTTCACTCTTGGATGAGAGTTAATTGGTTGATTGCAATTGTGTATGATTTCGTACCTTTGATGTCCCAATTTTTTGTAATTCGTTGAGAAAGCTTGAAGAAGGAAATAAAAAGGTACATGCAGTTTGACCTAAAGATTTGAGTTCTTCCAAACATCTTGTTTTTATACCTTGTTTCAATATCCTCCTTGGATAGGGGTTCCTCCTCCTTGGATATTTTTATATTGATAGTTATCGTTTGATGTTCTTTAATGATTTTTCTTGCAGCCTACACTTTGGACAGGTGTCGTCACCTCCTTAGGAATTCCGTTAGCCAAATCATCATACTTTGTTGTTTCTAGTGAGTTGTTTCCTAGCCTATACCTCAGATAGGGGTTCCTCCTCCTTGGAGAGTCTTAGATCCAACTTAGCATAAAGAGTGTTCACTTGCATAATACCTTATCCCAACATAGATCTAAGAGTTCAGAGCCTCAGACATATTCTGAAGAGATGGTGGATTCAAGTGATCTGACCAACCCATTCCAGCTCCTATGCCCTCATGATCTATTTATCTTGAGGACATAAGATATATTAAAAGATATTTTAGTTTCAGTTGAGATCTGTACAAACGAGAGAAAAACTCAGCTATAACACATTGTGTTTATGTACCCTTGTGTCTTGCAGCTGAGTAAAAAATATAGGAACCTTAGTTTACTGTACTTTTCACATAAAACATTAGCAAAGATGGATCTTCCTCTCTATAATTCGAAGAGAAGTTACTAAGACACTTGCAATAGCTGCCTGTTTCCAATAAGCACTCTAGAGGTGCTAATTGAAACACCAACAAATAATATATTTATTATATATAAATATAATTTATGCAATTTATTAAAAAATAAGATCTTTTATTTTTCTAACCAAACAATTTAATTTTTTAAAATAAAATACCATAGAACATATTTATATTTTCTCATTTTAATGTTTAATAAACATAATAGATAATTATTAATTTAAATCCTAACAAATAAAATCAACGACATAACCAAGATAACATGGTGAAATCATATCATACACAATGCAAATATGAATGCAACTACGTACGTGTGTGCATGCATCAAGTTTATGTCCTACTATTCATTTATCAAGCGGCTAGGATACCTCTACTTCAACCATGTTCTCGCCTTCTACACATTCCTACACTCATTCACACTCAAATTACATCAATAGATTAGTCCATAAAACCATAGCTGAAGCATGTACACATAACATCTTATCTCCATTTAAATTTGAATTTCAAACATTTAAAATACCATCTACTTTAATACACATTATCCATAATCACACACCCATAAGGTAATCAACCAATAGTCTCAACTAGTTCTTTTTATTGACTAATTAAGTTTATGCAAGCAAAAACGAGATGTGACAAAAGCATCACATATGGAATATTGATTAGTTCAAATTCCATAAAGACATCATTCACAATCATGTAAAATATAAATGATATATAAAAATAATATAAAAGGAAATAGATTGTAACAACTAAACATTATAAATAAATAGACATGCATCTCTATCAGAGTGTGCCATGTGCAAAATATGTAGATTAACAAAATATTTTGTTTAGTTCTCATTTTCTTATTTATCTAATGCTTTATCTTTGTAGACACCTAAAATTGTCCTAAGCATATCACACATCTCGATTTTTCTTACTAACGTTATTTTTCCTCATTCCTCCATTTAATTAAATAATTTCTAATTATTTGATTAAATTCACTTTATTCCTCTATTAATTGAATATTAAGGTTATTTGATTAATTCATCATTCTCATACTAATTTCCCCCTCTTGATTAAATAATTCCCAATTATTTAATTAAAATCTTCCTTTTTTTTAGACTACAGGAATCGGGTAGCACGACCCCCTATAAACTGCAGTGCACCTAGTAAACTTTTTAACATGACTGACGTGCTGGCGAGACATGCCCTTCGATACCATGGTAGTAGGGGAGACTAGACCTCGTGACCAACCTCTTGCAACAGGAAAGGTTTAGCCAACCGAGATAGGGCCCCCACCCAAATTAAAATCTTCCTTTAACCCTCCAACTTGCACAAAGATTATTCCTTTTTCAAAAAAAGAATATTCCTAATTCAAACACAAATATTTTTTTCCCTCCGATTTAAAATATCTTCAACCAAATTTTCATGAAAATAGGGATATTTTGGGCTCTCATGAACCCTCAACTTTTGATCTTCCTTGATCCTCCCTCATCTCCTTGATTTCATCTCATCCATTGATTTCCATTTTTAATCTTGATCGTTGATCAAAATTATCAAAATCTATAAAACAAGCCCTTTGAAACATGAAATTCATTCACAATCCTCATAAGCTTAGGCACTCTTTAGAATTCTTGAGCCAATATTGCGCATTTTAGAACACCTATTTTTTGAAGCACACCTCTCATCAAGCTTTTGCAATCATGGATTATGCAAAATTTGAGCAGTTCACATCACAAATTTGCATCAATCCATAATGGGATCGAAGGTTTGCACTTTCTAATTGGTCTAATTACTTTAAAATTGAGTTCACTTCTCTAGATTAATTGATTTCAATCCATAATGGGATTGAAGGTTTGCACTTTCTAATTTGGTTTAATTGCTTTAAATTTGAATCACACCTCTCATAAAGCTTTTGCAATCATGGATTATGCAAAATATGAGCATTTCACATCACAAATTTGCATCAATCCATAATGGGATTGAAAGTTTGCACTTTCTAATTGGTTTAATTGCTTTAAATGTGAGTTCACTTCTTTAGATTAATTGCTTTCAATCCATAATGGGATTGAAGGTTTGCACTTTCTAATTTGGTTTAATTGCTTTAAATTTGAATCAAACCTCATAAAACTTTTGTAATCATGGATTATGAAAAATTTGAGTAGTTCACATCACAAATTTACATCAACCCGTAATGGGTTTGAAGGTTTGCACTTTCTAATTGGTTTAATTGCTTTAAATTTGAGTTCATTTCTTTAGATTGAATCATTTATCTTGTGCAAGTTAATTTCATTGAGTATGGATTTGTATGATCTTAATCTTGCAATTCTTAAGTGTTTTTAGACTCTAATTGCTGCAATTATGCTTTCATTTGTACTTCCATATTTCCTTGATGTCATTTTGGCACACCCAGTAGGACCCATGTCTCAAATTTAACCTTTTTGTGAAGTTCTTATCAGTCTGCAGGTTACAAAGATTCATTTGAAGAATATTAATGCTTTTGTTAAAGTTTGGAGCATATGCAGACAAATATCAATGTTTTTACCTATCTTAACGCTTTTGACTGATACTTTGTTTATTTTTTGTTTGCGGGAATTTTAATGCTTCTATCAGAGGGTGGCGGTTTTGACTATGCAAAGTTTGACACATTTTTAATATTTTAGTGCTTTATTTTATTCTTTTTCTATCTACAGGAATAGTTCAACACTTTTGCTCAAAGTTTGACACTTCTTCTAGGTATTGATGCTTCTATTATGATAGGGTATGTATTTTATCAATTTGATCTCATTCAATTTTCCTAACCCTAACCAATCTTTATTTTTATTTTATCTTGTTCGAAGTTAGCATTTTAGCAACATGTGATTGTCGATGGAAGACTAAGTTCAAGGCTACTAATGTTTTTGGTTGTAGGTTTTGGATTAGTCTAGGACTCACATTTACTTTGGTGTACTTAAAATTGATCTCATTTTCAATTGGTGTACCTAAAAGAACCTACAAATCTCATTTTCAATTGGTGTACCTAAAATGAACAACACAACTATCATTTTCCTTCGGTGTACCTAAAAATAAAAACCAACTTGCACATTTAGTTTTGGACTTAAAATTGAATAATACAAACCTCATTTTATTTCGGTGTACCTAAAATTAAATAATACAAATCTCATATTTTCTTTTAGTGCACCTAAAATAAATTCTTTGGTGTGTTTTGGTAGGTTAGTGTTATGTATTCTCTTTCCTTGTGCTTCGTGCAATCTTGGAAAACTTGAAATCTATTTGTACACCTTGAGGTGTGCTGTTTTGTGTATGCTCTCCCCTCACGACTCTTAAGAATGATCTTGGGGATCAAAAACATCACGATAATCATTTATTTCAAGTAGGAGACTTTCTTGGGGGCCTCATCACCCCAAGCTTTGATCTCAAGCATGTTTCCTGATAGTCTATATAAAGAGGGGAGAATGAAAGTTGTACCCCAAGGATTGTCTAGAGTCCTTCAAGCAAGCCTCATGACCCTTAGTTTTTCAAGACATGTATAGGTGATGAGAAGATAGAAGACCCCTCTCAACTCAAGCATAACATACAAGCTCTTTGTTCATGGTAGACCCCCACTACAAATTTTTTAATCTAGAATCCTTTAAAACCTTTTAGCCATCATTTTATAGTGGTGAAACATACAAGGATCAATGTGTGAATCTACTCATCATGTACTTCCCCTTGTTGAGGTGATTGATATTTCTTGATTAGAACCTTGTACTTTTTAAGGTGATAGGTGCATGAAGGTGGTACATGACCTTTGTATACTCTACTCACCCATTAATTGTGGAGGTATAGCTTTGATGGGTATGCCCACTATAAGTTGATAACTCGATCTACCACTAAAATAGGGTGTGTATCTATGGCATGTATTCATTGTTAAATATACTTGTGATACCAATTAGTGTGGTATTGTTGAAGAATACATGTGATAATCTACCAAAAAATCTATTGAGTTATCCCTACATGTTGGTTTTGTTATTTTGTATCACTTTCTAGATCAATTAAACACAAATCAGACTTCAAAAATTTAAAACCCTAAGTCAAACTTGCAAAATTCAGCCTCTAAGTCAAGCAACACTTTTGTCTATCATCTTGCATCACCTTTGTTTGCATCCTGATGCTTCTATTTTTATCAAAGCAACACTTTTGTTTGTAAATCAATGCTTTTGTGTATTTTGTTGCTTTTTTTTCAAAGCAAACCAATAATTTAGTAATTTATTCTTTTGAATTCAACAATGTGAAGCTTCTATTCTAAATCAACGCTTTTGTAAAAAATAATGTAGCACCTTTGACTATAACCCCACGCTTCTAATTTTTAGTCATGAAAATAGAGAACCCTAGAATTTTCCATATTCTAAATTTTAGCTAGAAAACATTAGAAAACCCAAGATTCATTGCTAAAGGATTAGTGCAAATCCATAAGGACAACCACCAACCATCTAGTTCAAGTGACAAACCACGTATATGGGCCAAAAATAAGAAAGTAACTAATGACGGTGTGGTGGACGCAAAAATTGTGATAAACAAACCATCTCAATCAGACACACAACAACATAATCAACAAAATTTTCAAAACACTAATCCTCCAAGAGCACCATCACCAAGGAAAAATAATTACCCACCAAGAGGAAAATAGACTCCCTTGGGGAAACCTATTGAAACAATCTTGTATAAATTGGTCTAAATAAACTTAATAAAACTTATTTATTTTAGATAGTATAAAGAGCCTCAATTAAAACCCCCATGGTACAATGATAATGACTATTGTGAGTATCATCAAACAAAAGGACATAAAAATTCAAATTGCATGAAATTTAAGAACATTATCCAATACCTCATCGATCATGGTGAGGTAAACATCGATCAAAAACCTGGGATATCTGAAAATAATGACTTGGTAATATACAAGAATCTTATGCCCATCCATGGTAAAGGAAATGATGTTGGAAATAAAAAAACCTACAATAATGTTAATACAAACTATAACAATGTTGTAGGCAATACACACTATGATGACAGTCATATATCTATTGTTAGTATATAAGGACCAAACCCTGAGTGTGGAGTCACCACGTAAAGAGGGGAAGTTACAATTTAAGGAGCCCCTACGCCAAAATAAATTCAATAAAAAATGAATCTTATGGATTATAGCTTAATCCAACATCTCAAGAAAACACCAGCACAAATATCCATTCTAGAACTCTTAAGAATTTCTCCTGCACATAAAGAAATATTGGATAAAGATATTTTATCATCATTTGTGCCTATTGACATAGAAACTAAACAATTCCAAGTCATGGTGGGGCATATTATATTCACACACCACCTGATATTCACAGAGAAGGACCTCCCATCCCAAATATTTCATAATCGAGCATTACATCTTGAATTATACATCCATAAACACAAGGTGAAGAGAGTCTTGATAGATGGAGGTGTGGGCTTAAAAATTTGTACCCTTTAGTTGGTCAAACAATTGGGTTACTTTGAGGAAGTAATCAAAAAAGAAAAAGGAATCACCATCAGATCTTATGATGATAATGAACAAGATTCAAAAGTAACAATAAAGCTACTTATACAAGTAGGTCACGTAATAGATGAGACAACATGCCAAGTCTTAGACTTGACTTATCGTGTAACATCCTATTGGGCTGCCCATGGATCCATGCCTTGTAGGTTGTTGCATCTACCTATCATCGATGCATAAATTTTCCATACAATGAAAAATAAGTTACCATTCATGGTGATCCCAAACCTTTCTATTATTATAAAAGTATGGAAGAGAAATATCACAGATTGCTCCAAGTTCCAAATAATGATGCAGTTCCAATTTCATCTTTCTATGTTGATCCAACCACACTTGTATCTACAATGAAGACATCATTGGTAGTACATCACTCGATAGTGCATATGAATGCAAAATCGATGAAGCAAAAATTCAGGAAAATGCATCCACAAATAGCACTATTGGTCAAAGTTGAGCTCGACGTGGGTTTCATAAGACCTATCAATTATCTAGAGTGGGTTTCAAACCTTGTAAAAATATCAAAACCTAGTGGGGGCATGAATATGCACAAATTTTAGAGATTTGAACAAAGCATGTCCTAAAGACAATTTTCCATTGCCAAACATGGACATCATCATGGATCTTATAGCTGGGCATGAGATGTTATCTATCATGGAAATTTTTTTAGGATATAACTAGATAATTATAGCAAAGGAGGATCAATATAAAACTACATTCACATGTCCATGGGAAACCTATTACTGAAACGTGATGCCTTTCGGTCTTAAAAATGCAAGATTTATATATGAAATAGAAATGATAGTAATCTTCCATGATATGTTTCACAAGATTCTGGAAGATTATGTAGATGACATACTAGAAACATCCATCATAAGAAAATTTTATCTAGAAGTATTAGCTCAAATATTTGGCAGGTTGGAGAAGTATCGGATGATATTAAATTTGAAAAAATATGTCTTTGGAGTTACTTTAGGTAAGCTTTTGGGATACATTGTCTCACGAAGGGGGGTCAAAGTGGACCCTGCTAAAGTTAAAGTGATCATTGAGATGCAGCCACCTAAAATACTCAAACAACTCCATAGTCTACAAGGGAAACTAAAATCTATCAGGAGATTCATTGTAAAATTCAAAAACAAATGCCACCCATTCACACACCTTTTTCATATAGGTGTCACCTTCAAATGGGATCATAATTTCCAATAATCCTTTCAGAAATTGAAGGATTCCCTTGCATCATTGCTAGTCTTGATGCCACAATTGCAGATAAACCCTTGATACTATATATCTCCACTACATCAACAACAATAGGAGCTCTTCTAGCACAACATGATGAATCAAGGAAATAAAAAGCCATATATTACATTAGTAGGACCTTAGTGGGATATGAGCTTAATTACACTCCTATTGAAAGAGCTTGTCTAGCAGTAGTTTTTGCTTCACAAAAACTATGACACTATATGGTTAGCCATCAAATTAATTATTATAAAAGGAAACTTTCATAGGCCATATGGTTAAATGGGTCATGATCCTGAGCAAGTTCAACATTGAGTATGTGGACCAAAAGGCGATCAAAGTACAAGTCATTGCAGATCAACTAGTTGAAGCCCCCATATATGTTGAAAACCCTCTAGTGTTTGAATTTCTCGATGAATCAGTATTCACCCAAACATCAAAAAATCAATGGAAGCTATATTTTGATGGTTCCCATATATAGCACAGATTAGAAACATGTATCTTATTCATCACCACTCGAGGTGATTGCATCCTGAAGTCCTATAGACTAGCTTTCTCATGCAAAACTAATATAGCTGAGAATGAAGCCCTCATCACAAGGTTAAGAATGGCTATTCAATGGAAAATCTAGGAACTCCAGGTCTATGGTGATTCCCAATTGGTGGTAAGACAAGTGAATGATGACTACCAAACTAAGGATGATAATTGATGTCATACAAAATAATGGTTGATAGCTGTAAAAAACACTTCATAGTAATCACCTTTGAGAAAATACCAAGAGTTAACAACAAAGCAGTAGATGTCATGGAAATTATTGGATCTTTACTAGACATGTTGCATAATAACTTGAAATGTGAATTCCCCATGGAGCAACTTCTCATACTGACTTTCGACATCATTGAATTTGAATTCATCTGTGAAACTGCTGGTCTTGGTTCCCCTTGGTACCATGATATTTACTTATACCTTCATGATGGTATCTTTCCATTAGATCTTACCAATAGCCTTCACAAAAATTGTATCCTTCGATCCTCTCGCTTCATCATCATTAGTGATACCCTTTACCAAAAAATTCTTGGTGAAAGGTTACTCAGATGTCTTAACCAATAAGAAGCTTCAACTACCTTAAAAGAGATACACAAAGGTATTTGTGGGTCACATTTGAGTGGTGTTACCTTAGAAAATAATTTGATTAGAATGAGTTACTATTGGCCTACCATGGAACAAGAGGCTAATCAGTTTATGAAAAATTTCTTACAATGTCAACAACATGGTGATCTTATCCATGCTCTAGCATAGGAACTATGACCTATCACCACACCATGGTTTTTCTCACAATGGGGGATTGATATTATTAGGAAGATAACACCTACCTCATCTAATAGCCATAAATTCATCATTATCACTACTGAGTATTTCATGAAGTGGATATAAGCCATTCCCATGACATATATCACAGGAAAAAAAATATCTAAATTTATCCTGAACTATCTAATATGCCGCTACAATTTTCCTTAAGCTATTATCATAGATAATGGAACACCTTTCAAAAACCAGGATGTCCAAGAAATTTACAACCAATTCCATATCCAACATCATTTCTACACACCCTAGTACCCTTAAGGAAACAGTCAAGCAAAAACATCTAACAAGACCATCCTGAAGATCTTGAAAAATACTATTAATGACACTACCCAAGATTAGTACTTACAACTAAATACTGCCTTATGGGCCTATTGAAAAACTATTAGAACACCCATTGGTGCTACTCTATACTCCTTGGTATATGGAACTTAATCCATCCTACCTATTGAGGTCGAGCTCCCACCACCGAGAGTTTCACTACAACACCTAATTGATGATGAATAATATAGGACCTCCAGGTTGAATGAACTTGAGTTTATGGATGAACATCATATAGAAGCACTAAATCACTTACAAGAATATCATAATCGGCTACGTAGAAACTATAACAAGTACATCAAGGGCCATCACTTTTAATTAGGAGACCTCATCCTTACAGAGAACAAAAAAATTAGCTGGATCAAGACAACAAAGGGAAATTTGAACCGTAACTAGTTGGGACCTATTGTCATCACCGTAAGCTATGAATCAGGAGCGTATCAATTAAAAAAACTTGAAGGGGGTCCCTTGGAAGAACCTATAAACAATATTCATCTCAAGTGGTTATATTCCTAACCCATGAGGGGTATATTATTCCAAAAATCAAAAAAAAAAAAGAAAAGAAAAAATCCAAAGAAACGATAAAACAATAAAGAAAAACTTGTCCTCTAGTGAAAACCACTTCGGTGGTGCTTTGGGAAAGTAACTTGGTGAAAACCTAGAAAACATGTGTCTTGTGTAAATAAGTACCATCTATCATCTATCAAGTACTCTTTTCATCCATTCATAATAAAATATTCATCCATCATCTATCTTTAATTCATCTGTCTTCATCCCTATCATGGCTTTGTGTTTGATGAGTATCTATCACTATCAGTACTACTTACCATTATCCTAAGGTCAGTTTATCCACCTAATAACAAAGTATTCTAACATTACTGGGGGCATCTTCCTACACCTAGTTGTCAGCATGGATTCATGTATATCACCTAAGTCATTTAACCTTGAAAATATCAAAAACATTCATAACATGTGAAATCCCAAAAACACTCAAATAATTCAATCCCAAAAACATTCAAATATGTTCAAAAACATCAAACATTGCCAAATACCAAAATAAAACAAGCTCAAAAAACTTTAAAGTTCCAAAAATAGCCTCAAAACATTTCAAAAGTCAAAAAAATTAAAATATTATTTAAAAATAAAAATATTCGTCCATTCCACTCATCTCATTCACAATAAACCTATCATCCTCACCTTTGAAAAAACAAACAAAAAGAAATTCAATAGTTATTGAAACATAAATTTTCATGAAAAATCATGTCTTGGTTATTGTCAAAACATATCAATTAACCTTCATATTAACACCCTAAACATTTTAAAACAATTAACATCCAATGAATGTCTTAATAGATATATCTTTCCTACAATAGACATCATTTTGGATCTCAACTAATAACAAATCTCTCTAGCAAGAGATATGATGCCATTGATATTTTTCGTCATTTTGATATTTTCTTTTGGTTTTTTATATTTTTGTCTCATTTACATCACTCACTTGAAACTGCCTTGATCTTCAATATCTCGGTATGTCTATAGGAGTACATATTAGGGCATAGTCATTACTTTCATCTAATGTTCTTGTTGGATGTTCTTGTAATATGTCCTTGGTGAATACTTTCCTTGTGTGTGTAGAGATAGTCTCAAGTAATACAATGGCTAGTTCATATCAAGTTCTTCATACCTTGTGTGTATTGGTCTTCTTACTTTGATGGCTTCATTCTCTCACATGATCAAAACAAGGTTTTCATATGTTAGGTATGAACAAGGATACTCCTATCTATTTTCAAATTCAAAGTCCATGTAGTAGATATAGTGTCACTCTGGTTCTTCATACCTTGGTGCATCATGTCTACTTTCTATATCAAAATAAGGACTTCTCTACATTTTGTTAGCATAATCTAAAAAGAAAAAGAAAAATCATTTATCCTATCTCATCACATATCCAATAAAATCTCAAAATAATTATAGATTTATTGGTATCTTGATTAACATCATCATCTTATTCTATATCCCATTCTATTCTAATCATCTCATTCTATTCTATCTCATTCTTCTACTTATATCATACTAACATTTACATCTAAATATCATGAAATAACAACAAAAATATATGCATTCATCCTACATCCATAAAACGTCAGTAGCATCCCATATCATGCATCCTACATGATCATCATAAATCATATGGAAAATAAAAATAAATAAATCATATCATCATTCATATCATACATCCTGCATCCACAAATCATTAGCGGCATGCATATCAAATTATAAGAATAATAAGCATCCATCATCACATGATGGAAACATGAAATAACATCTCATCAATGCATGCATCCATAATCACATCATAAATCATGAAAATATTAATACATAAGAATAAAACCATAACACCATATCATGGTCACATCAAAATAAGGCTCATCTCATATAATCATCAAAAAATGAATGTCATGATACATATCAAATGTGTGATTTACATCAAATATACATGAGGCTATCCATAGTCGACGAATTTGTATACAACAAAGTTTGTCTACATCAAAATATAGATATAAAAATTTCTATACAAAAATAAAGCTACCCTGAACTCCCTCAATCCACTCAATCAGGAGGAGTCTGAGCAGGTGGTGGCCCCAATGTCTATTGTTGAGGTACTTGTCCTTGTGAATGAATCTATGAAGGTTTTCCCACTAATCCATCTAATCTATTGGGACCTGCAACACTCCTCTGGGAAAACCTAGGTTGTCACCTATGTGCAGGCACTGCTATCTCATAAAAAGTCTTATAATATGTGGCTTCAACCTATATAGCTCATATAACCTAAGTATATTGTGCCAAGGGGATCACTTTTCCTTGTGCCCATGTAGTAATCTCTAACTAATGTCTACGTGTTATCTCCTAGGCCAATTTTAACTTGATCTGATGACATCAAATGACCTCTACGTCTCTCTCAATCCTGACTTGATCTTGCCCAGTCCTAAGCTAATCTCTCTGACCTAGTCCATGTAAGCTATCCATAAAGACCATCGCTCTCCTACTTGTAGCAATTATGCTCTCAACATGCATAGTCTCACTCCTATAGAGTGACATGAAGCCTCTGATCATTGTCTCTTTCATCATCCCCTACAATAGTTGCTACATGTGCGGGAGGTGGACCATATCCAGGAAATGTCCCCTATGGTCCTTGCCCCCTGTCCTCTATGATAGGTACCTCAACCTCTCCTTTTTGCCTCTATCAAAGCTATCTATTAGACTCCTCTCTATGCCTCTTTTTTCCTTCAATACCCCCAACTATATTTTCAAACCTCAAAGGTCTATGTGTGGCAAACCATGCATTATAAGTTGAAGTGATGTTGAGATCCATTGCCCTATCTACATATGTGCATGGTACTTGAGATAAGTGATCAAAATTTATAATAGTAATATGTGTTGAGGCCACTGGCCCCCAATCTGTGATCCCCCTGATTGTCCATGTAAACACAACATTATAATCATTCATTAGAGCATCCTCATGCTCCCCAAATGGTCACTTAATCCTATTAGGTAAGTACCTTTCTAGTATATGTGGTGTATAACCAATCAACCAATTGGTTTGCTTATATTATGTGAAGTTCTCATTGTCATCTTCCCATGCCTCCACTTCAATCCATGGCCTCCAAGTAAAATATTTCATATCATCAATAATGTGCCTCCAGTGGGCTAACTCCCACATATGATGTTGGGTCATCATGGAATCATATTGATAGACCATGGTATAACCATCTTGTCATTGTAGATCTCTAATCGGCCTTAGCATTGCAATATGCTCCCAGGCCTAGATATGTAGTAGTGTGGCACCTGCTGACAATTTGGTCACATCCCTATACACCACTTGATGCATATCGAGGTATAAGTGTGCCAAGATACAGGGGCCTAGGTAAAAATGCATCCGTCCTCAAGGATCCTCTCAAGGACCCTCCCCCATCTAAGACTAAATCTCCATGATCACCAATTTGGAATGAGTCATGGTACACTATGAGTCCAATGACTACTATGGTGACATCATTGTGCTGACATAGTCCCATAGGTCAACCTATCCATCCTCTAGCTCAATTTTTTCATCCATCAAAACCCACTTGAAAGCCTCAAAGCCTTGGTATACATCATAAATAGCTTGCTCTTCATGAATCGAAAACCTTAGAATCCGCTAGACGTCCTCAAGGGTGATACTCACCTCTCCAAGAAGGATGATGACTCTAAATGCCATCTCTCTACAACTGCAATCATAAGTGCTAGATATGTCAAATCTCTGGCATGTACACAACATAGTATAGACCAACTGCATGCAAAAACTCAATTTTCATGGTAGAAAAATTGGGCATCCACTCAAGGACCTGTGGTCTCTGCTCCCATAAATGAGGATCTAGGATAGCCTGCAAGAATAACCCTCATGATGTCAATTTTCTCAAAATTTACAAAAACTAAGTTTAAATCCCTAAAGAAAAAAAGCGAGCCTTTTAACAAAGGCGTTCCATAGTGCTAATCAAAGGTGTCACCTTTTTGCAAAGGCATCGTGTTTTAACAAAAGTGTTGCACTATCCATGAAATAAAAGTGAAAACAAAAGCATCACACTTTTACAAAGGCATCACACCTTGATAATTAAAAGTATTGCACTTTTACAAAGGCAGACCATAATTTTTTCAAAACCTACTGAATTTTTCATAACTCAATGCTTTTGTCAAAAGCGTTGTGTCAAGTTACAGAAGTGCACCGCTAGGTTACAAAAAAATCATAGAAACTATGACTCCTTTGTTTTCCTATGTTCTAGCCTACATTTAGCTATCTCAAAAAGCATGCAAGCAAAAATTGACTTTTTACATATCAGGTAACTTGCATCGGCTGGCCTTTGGAAGTGATGAACCCGATATGCATTGTGTGAAGCTCGTACAACAAGCACCATCTTGACTAGCTCTCGCGAAGGGGTGAGAAGGGGCATGAAGGATCAAAGTTCAAATCTCTCAAAGAAAAGTGTGAAAATGAGGCTTAGATTCACCCAAATACATATATATGCCTAGCGAACCCTAGGGTTTTTCCTTGCAACTACTGTTTCAACCTTGCCTATCAATTAGGTGATCAATATCGAGGCTTCCTAGGGCTTGTTTTTTGTCCTCTTTTCAATAGACCTAATCTCATTGTCTTGTCAAGATTTCAACCCAAAAATTAATTTTTTTGACTGATATCTCGAGGGGGCATCACACCATCATTCCTTTTTCCTCTGGGGCACAATGGGGCATTAGGTGATTTAAAAAAAAATCTAAGTAGCATCAAGTCTTTGAAACAATGTAACATGTACATTGTCTCAAAGAAGGGCAAAATATAGACACCTAAAATTTTCCTAAGCATATCACACATCTCAATTTCGTTTACTAACATTATTTTTCCTCATTTCTCCATTTAATTAAACAATTTCTAATTATTTGATTAAATTCACTTTATTCCCCTATTAATTGAATAATTAAAGCTATTTGATTAATTCATCATTCTCTTACTAATTTTTCCCTCTTGATTAAATAATTCCCAATTATTTAATTAAAATTTTAATTCTTCTCATCCTCACGATTAAATAATTTTCAAATTATTTAATTGGCTAATTTTCCTCCAACCCTCCAACTTGCACAAAGAATGTTCCTTTTTAAAAAAAAATTCCAATTCAAATTCAAATATCCTCTTCTCTACAATTCAAAATATCTTCTACCAATTTTCCATGAAAATAGGGATATTTTGGGCTCTCATGAATCCTCAACCATTGATCTTCCTTGATCCTCCCTCATCTCCATGATTTCCTCTCATCCATTGATCTCCATTTTCAATCCTGATCATTGATCAGAATTCTCAAAATCTATAATACTAGCTCTTTCAAACTTGAAATTCATTCACAATCCTCATAAGCATAGACACTCTCCATAATTCTTGAGCCAATCTTGAGTATTTTAGAAGACCTATTTTGTGAATCACACCTCTCATCAATATTTTGTAATCATGGATTATGCATAATTTGAGCAATCCACATCATAAATTTGCATCAATCCATAATAAGATTAAAGGTTTTCACTTTCTATTTGGTTTATTTGCTTTGAATTTGAGTTTATTTCTTTAGATTAAATCATTTGAACCTTGTTCAAGTTAATTTTATTGAGTATGGGTTTGTATGGTCCTAATCTTGTGAGTTTCTAGTGTGTTTAGACTTGATTTGCTTCAATTATGCTTTAATTTGAACTTTCATATTTCCCCTACGACAATCTTCATATTGCTTTCATAAGCTCACAACACATCTAAGTCCTTGTTGGGTCCCAAAATTGTTACACTCCTAGAGGAAACAATCCACTTTAAGGGTAGGGAATGTTGTAAAGGAGGATTGATCAACTCATCAATATAATGTGAGTGATTTAAGGTCAATTATTAAGAATGGATAATCTCTCCTTCACTTTGAGCTCAACTAGAACTAAGAGGGTATTCATAGATGTATCTTTAATAGGATTAACCATAAACAAAGATAAATAAATTGTAAGCTTTGTAGTAGTATCCAATATACACTTGGCCCCAAAATGTCACTAGACCAAAGACTAACCTACTGCATATAAAACCTATATTAAGATGATAAAGACATCATTGCACATTTGCAAGATGTGGGTATGAAAAATATGATTCCTTATAATAATAATTTATGACTCACAGATGCTTCCTTGTATGAATCGCTAAATCATGGGGTGTATACAAAATACTACCCTACTCGTAAATTACTAGTGATAGATGTTTTTCATTTTAAATATATGGTGGATCATAAAGTTATAGGAGTGATGCCTTATTCATTAGGTTACAAATTTATGTTTTACGAAGATAAATAACACATTAAAGTAACAAATATATGAGATTAAATGTCATGTCCCATTTACTATCAATCTTAGTTCATACATATTAGGTCTATACTTGTGTCTTCCTTGTTTCCATCACTTGTGTGCTTTCCCTTTTTGAGTTATTTTTGTCTAGCTCTCCTCTTTATTTATTCATGTTAGACTTTCAAAATTTCCCTTATTTTCGTTCATTTCTTGACCCCCAACACCTCATCCATAATATTTCTTCCTATTTTTTGTTCCCCTTCTAACTCCCTAGCATGCATTGTATTGTTTCTAGTAAAAAAAAAATTGCCATCACTTTCAAGTTGCAATATTCCCACCCATGATCACTATTCATATTTGAACTTGTGGGCATACATGGTGATTGAATTATTTTGTTTATGGAGGATATAAAAGGGTGAATGTTTTCATCCAAGATCATCATCTACACTTAATCAAATTCCTTTCAGAACCCATTTTGAGCACTTATGTTTGAGATGAACATCCTAGGATGAAAACTCTATTAGTTTCAAAGAGTGGTCTCATATATAGTTCATATTTGAGCTTCACTGTGATTGGATTAAACTGTGGTCTCAAATTTTTTCTTGAAATGGGTTTGATTTAATCTTTAGAAATGGCTTCCTCAGTTCATCCTAAAGTGTTAATTTGAGAATGTAGGCTTTTGAACTGTGTTGTGGTAGTATAACGAAGAGTTGCACTTAATAAACCAAGGGTTGATGGATGAAAATTAATGTAATATGCATTTCAACAATTATTATTGGCAGAATTCCTATCACATGTGTGGTAGGAACCCATGAAGAAATAGTTCTGAAACAAAAAAACAGATTACTGGCACACAACATAACATAACTGAAAATCTCTATATAATAGAATGAAAATCTTCCTTGAAATAAGATGAACATAATCAAAGTTAAACTACTGAATGTAAATATGCTTTTGATATCAATTAATCATTCAACTTCTTAACTCACAATTACTTTATTAATCAGCATTTGACTATTCTTAATACTGATAATAGTTGAAAGGTAAATTATACACGCTGACAAGTATGGAACAAACCAATAGAGATTAAAGTAACCATAGAGATGAATTATAGGGATAATAATCTGTTCTTAACATAGTAATCAATATGAAATCAATCAAATAGCTACAAAATCACAACATAAATTACCACACGCATATATCTAATGGAAAGATCACCAACAACTGAGGAAGTGGGCCCTACCTTCACCGACTATTGAGTGATGAAACTCACAAACACAAAATTAATCCACGCCAACTATCATTCATTTGGATTGCAATAAAAAAGTATGAACACAGATTTAATTGCCAATATCGGATTTCTATTATGTCTATATATTCCAGTTTTCAGCATACACACACACACACACACACACACATATATATACATATATATCATAGCTGCCTATACTTATGACAGTCTTACAGATGAAAGTGAATAAGCATTTTGGTTGTTTGTGGCTTTCAGCCAACAACCATTGAAAGATAATCAAAAATAGCTTAAAGTCTTTTGACAGTATCTTGAAACAACATAACTCAAAACAGATTTGCTAATCTCGACAAGTATAGCCAAAGTGACAAAATGACCTCAATTGACTTAGTCATCCTTCCACTGACCCCCTTCATGCTTTATTGTCAACCACTTAAACATTGCCTGTTACCAAAATCACAAAGATAGTTAGCAACAGTCAAAGAAATCTTTATTTTTTCACTAGTTTTTACCTTTCCTTCTATTTCATAGAATATCTTCAATTCATTAATGAAAAGTGACAAGAACGAAAGGAAATACTAGGAAAGATGACAAAGTTTAAAGAAAATAATAGGTAAAATAATGGCATGTTTTCCCCCCATCATTTCCCCCTAGTTGAAGACTTTGCATGTCCTCATGCAAAAAGAGTATAGAATACAAACCGGAAGGAGAAGGGGAAAGTTTCTGCAAAGTACTAGTGACCTCTGTGACACACAACTGATAAAGTTCTTGCAACTATTTCCATGTTCTTGAATTGTTACCATAAATGTCTCGATAACCTTTGCTTGCTCGAGTGTTGCCTTCAATTGATTAATTTTTGTTGCTTGGGATGTGTTGAGTGGCTTTGCCATTTGAACTTGTTTCTGTAGGGTTTCATTTTCTTCAGTCAATTTGGTCACCAAAATCTGCATGCTACAGATTTAATCATTAGTGAGCAAGGGATGTTCTTCTTCGTACTCTTCTTCTGCCTCTGATTCTTGTGTTTCTTTTTGTTCCTGATGAGGGTTTGCAACATTTTCCTATTCGTGAATATCCATTACATTCACTTCATTCTCTATTCTTTCTTCTAATTGATGTCCTCCCTCCTGATTAGTGGCATGAGGGCTTTGATCTTAAGGGTTATCAAGGTCTTTATGCCTTTTAGCTAGTGCAGACTCATTCTGAACAATGTCCTTGTCAAGAATTTCTTCTTGGTTGATCGGTATCTCTTCTGAGATAGGAGAATTTTGGGGTGGTATCTCAAGGTTTTGTTCAGGTTCCTCTTGGTTTTGTGGAGAGTCCTCAGAGTCTATCTACCGCTTCTTTCTCTTACTTCTTCTTAATTCTCTAGCAACAACTTTTGTTCTCTTAGTCTTTTGGGAGACTATGGCTACTATTGTTAACTCTCCAACCTCCTTAGTTTTCTGAGGGCTTAAATTATTGGCTACATTAGCCAAATTTTCTAGCTTATCTATGAAATTAGTTGATAATTATTTTTCTTCTAAAATAGTAGTTGAGGTGGACCCACTACGTTGCTTCTTCTCACCCCTAGAGCCAGGTGTAGTGATTTCAATATTTTTTAGATTAGGTTGTTTAGTGTTGGAGCCCTTAACCTTCTTACTACTAGACCCTAGGGTTTGTACTTTTCCCTTTTTAGAGATATTAGGAGGAGCTTCTGACTCAGAACCCTCAGTGTGTTCATTAACCTCTTCTAAATTTTCATGATTGGACTCCTCTACCTCTAAATTACCAGTAGATTTTTCTACATTGTGGGAATCTTCTTCTGCGGAGTGTTCTGAAGTATTAGGGAGGGCATTCTCGATAGAATTTTCAAGGGTTTCATCTACAACAAATGAGTCCCAGTACCTAGGAGGCGAAAACTTCTTCAATTCCTTTACAATTAATAGTTTGATAAGCCCATGATGGGCTAATGAATTTTCACTACCCCTTCGAACTACTTTTTGCATTTGCATTATGGAAAAATATAGGAAGAAAGGAATATTTACCAATGCACCCCATCTTAGATGTATCATGAGCTGAAATTATTTGGCATAAACATATACATACCTTCCCTCACAGATCAAGTACTAAATAAAAAATTTTGCCACATCATTCTAGGGAGCTGGGAGCAAAGCTAACTTTGTGCCCTAACCCGAATCTACTTCAATTGGCTCCCCACGCTTCAAGAACTTCTTACTGATGGATTTAAGATCTCTTTCTCGCGCAAAATTATTAAGAAAAGAACTTTCCCCTATTAATAGAAATCCTGTAAAATCCACTATGTTTTCAACTGAAACAGGAATCTCCAGACCATGAACTCACACCTGTTTAGTGTTGCAAGTCACTGCGAACTTGCAATCCAACTTCTCATCATATCCCCTTAGCCTCTTAAAGTACGCATTCCATCCTGATTGCTTGAATATATTGTATGCCTTAGACCTAACCGGAGCCCTCAAATCATCCATTGTCGTTGGCTCACAAGGGTGCCTGCATTCTCCTACCATATCCTTACGAGGAGGTGCAATCTGAATAGTCCACAACTCGAACCCAGTAAAGTGTATGAACAAAACTAGTTAATAGAAACAACTACCGCCAGGAATAGGACAAACTTAACTGGTAGCGAATTTAGGTGGTAGGAAATCATTTATGGTAGGCGAGTAAGGAATGGTGGTTTCAATTCATTATTGCGCATGAATAATAATAATTACTGGCAGTATTAAGAGGGAGTGATCGGATAATGATGGTTATGATAGATCACTTCATAAATAAGAGGATATAGATATGATGGGACATGTTTTTTATGGAAAGGACGAGACACAACGATTGATTTGACACTCCCCCCAGCTTAGAAGGTTACCGGTTTGTGGGTGACATCACAATCATTAAATGAATGATCGATATTAAATAAAATAAAAAGAAAAGAAAAAAAACATGTGAAATACCAATATCGATGACCATTGATGGAATGGAGTGGCGATGTGGTGATGCGCATGGAAAAACCGATGTTCATGTAGATGCCAACTCAATAGTAATGATAGGATGATAAGAGAGTAGTGCAGGAGATATGGTCATGACGAAGTTGAAATCGAAAGGAATCAGCCAACTGGCGAGTGTCGTGTGTAGAAGAAAGCACGAGAAAATGTCAATCAAAAAATATGGCAGTTGACAAGGTGGCACATTCAACTGGCCGGAGCACTAGAAATGGTAAGCAGATCATGGAAGCAACTGCAGAGAAAGGAATACCACCTAGCGGATACAAAAAACAAAAAGTGCCTAGTGAAGAAAAGAATGGAAATCTAGCTGAGAGATAATTGCAGCAGTTCCTATCACAAAGGAGATAGGAATGTAGAGCAATCAAGGCAATGGTTGTTGGGTGTAAGCCACAAACAACCATTGTGACATGAATGGAAGAATCAGGAATGGAGGGGTGTAGAAACCAGCCAAGAACGAGTAATGATAGGTATGGGGACAGGTCAGAAAAACCATGGGCGAAGAAAACACCAACCAGCAGAGGCACCTAAGTAGAGGTTCCTGACAAGAAAATGACAGGAACAATTTCAAAGCATATCGTCGGGATACATGAAAGGACAAGCCATGGTTCAGAATAGGAGGTTGAAGTATGACCTTGAAGGAATGGAATGAGAGACCCAAACACTTGCAATGCAAAGTAAAATAGTTCCTGGTGGAAAAATGATAGGAAGGCGGTGCCAACGCATGAAGAGATTTTTTTTTTTTTTAAATATTATGACAATAGACTTCTGGTCACCTAGTTTTTAGTCTACCACTGCTTAGTGGTGTCAAAAAATCGGTTTTCACCACTAAGGTTATTCAACGGGTAATGCTCACTGAAAAGCAATTTTTGAACATTAATCGACCAACAATGCCCAAAAGGGTTTTCATTGTTGGGTCTTTTATTTCTTTTTAAAAAAATAAATAAATAAATTGATCACTTCTAAAGGAGGCCAAAAGGAACAATAGTAAGTTCCTTTGACACCTCTAAAAAGAAAGCTTCTTTGGAAAGAGGCTTTTTGTACAGTTTGAGGTGGGGACCATTGACAAGGAGAGCTCCTCTTTCAGAGTCCATTGTATAGAGACGAACAAAACCATTAGCATATACTGTTTGGACCTCGTAGGGTCCCAACCACCATGTGTGAAACTTCCCTTTGAAGTCTTGGAAGTGGGAATCGTATAAGAGTGCCCAATCTCTAGGTTGGAATGATCATTGTTGAATGTGATGGTCATGCCATAGAGCACATTGTTTCTGAACAACCTCTGTGTGAAAGAGTGCTTCTTGGCGCAATTCATCTAAGGAATGTAGTTGATCAATGCATGCCTTTTGTGCATCAAAAAGACTCATACCCAATTTTAGTGCAGTGTGAAGAGTTTTTATCTCAAAATCAATGGGAAGAACTGCCTTCTTACCATATAAAATTTCATAAGGGGTCATACTAGTGGTGTTCTTCCACATTGTTTGATAGGCCCACACAACTTTAGGTAGTCATGTGGCCCAATCGCGCTTATGAAGAGCAACTGTCTTAGTAAGAATATTCTCAATTTCCATATTGGTGACTTCTACCTGCCCATTGGCTTGAGGGTGATAAGGTGTATACTTGTGATGGTGAATTTCATATTCATGAACCAAGGCAGAAATGAGCTCAGACATAAATTGTGGTCCTTGATACGTGGTTATCTCTCACGGGAGACCAAACCTTGTGAAAATCTCAGAGTACGAGTGTAACATTAGATTAAAATGATCTTTTGAATGATGAGATGGATAATCTACAACTAGAATAAACGATGTTAATCCTAATCTAAAATCAAACAATAAATAATAAGGAAATAAACTAAATAAACTAAACAAATTAATGGAAAGCTCTCATCAAATATGCATTCACTCCTTCGAGTTATCTTGATTGTTCTTCTCCATTTTGCCTTTTCAGTATTCTTGCCCTCAGATTTATGTGTTTGAATGCAAGCATAATTTCGTCGAATGTCTAAGAAAAATATTGAAGATAAGTTTCTTCTCAAAAGTGTATGATTTCGGGAGGAGGAATAATGATAATGACAGGCCATTTTATAGATTTTGGGGTTTTGAATGATCGGCTCAGATTGAAAGAGAGATCGATGGATGAGATTGATGAATGCCATGTGATGTGAGTTCTATGTCAGATAGAACGTGAGTTAGAACACGAGTTTAGGAAAGAATGAAGGATAAAGACTAAGTTAGAACGTGAGTTAGAACACGAGTTCAGGATCCTAATCTTCAAAAATAGAAGAAATAGACTTTGTATGTAAAAGACAAAGTTAGAATTCGAAGAATAATGCATTCGAATGCAAACAAGAGTTAGAACTAGTTAATCAACTAGTTGTGATGGAGAGTCTTCTCGCAGAGATAAACAGGTGTTGAATCCAGAGATAAAAAATAGATCTCGAGTCAAAAGGTGAGTGAATGACTTAGATAACTGAATGATAGAAGAATGTGACATAAATAATTAAATATGAATTAAATGTTAATTTAATTCAACATTCTAAAATAAGAGACTTTAATTAAATAAATAAAGTAATTTATTTAATTTGACTGTTTGAAAAGGATAAATTGAATAATTAAATAAAAAATATTTAATTATGGGTGTTAAATGAATAATTAAATAATAAATATTTAATTAAGAAGGAAAAGTATGATAAAGGGGTAATTAAATAATAAATTATTTAATTGATAGATAAAGGGGGAAGAATTAATTAGTTCACAACATAATTAAATAAATATGATTTATTTAATTAATCAAGTTGAATAAAAGTTATTTATGAATTAATGAATTAATTAAAAAGGGGTATTTAATTAATAGAATAAATATGTGTTAGAAAGGTAATTAAATAATTAAAATTATTTAATCAAGACCATGGACTATAGAAAATTATATCGAATGTGTACTCGTAGACCTAGACCAATTTTCGGTATCTACAGTTTGCCCCTCTTTGATACAATGTTGGTACGGCGTTGTGTCAAACAAAATATGCCCTGATCGTGCCCTAGCATGAAACAGGTTAAGGTATGCCCCATCAGGAAAATTGACAAATTTTTGAAAGTTCAAAAAAAAATCAGGAAATATTCTCGATAAGTCAATTTGATAGTCAGAAATGCTATGGAGTTGGCGGAAATGAATTTGGAGTTAATACGGATGAATAGGGGTCATTTGAAGTTGAAAGGTTAAGCAGCCAATAGAATAGGTTTGAAGAAATGCCATTCAAACCCTACCTATAAATAGGAATTAGGATGAAATCTAATTCATTTGCACCTGGAGGAGTTAGAAAAACCAAGAATTTGCTTTGACCAGCGGACGAAAATGGCACGCATTCCCTATGTTGCACATCGAGGATATCGGATCCGGACGTTCAAGTGGCCAATCGATGCAAAACCACTGGTATGTACCCAAAAACGAACTCTTGAAAATTATTTTTGCACCTAGTTTTAGGCGTTGAAAATTCAATTAGCAAATGCGGTCCGTCGTGAATGACGCATATGCCATCGTATTCACCGCATTTGATTGTGAAATGACGAATGTGTGAAAACACGCCTAGGCTAGGTTAGGCATTTTAGGGCATGGTCGTATTTGAAATATAATGCACTGCATGTGTAGTTATGCAACACATATGTATTAGGAATAGTTGCATGTAGGGTAGTGAACCACATATGCATTAGTGAAACACATATGTAGTAGATAGGTAGGTTGTAGAAAATGCACCGCATGTGGTTTATTGCACCGCATGTGCAGTAAGTGGAAAGTGGGTGTGGAAAATCTGCGACACATATGTAATATGCAACACATCTGAAAAAATGCACCGCATCTGTTAAAGTGAGCTGCATTTGACTGGTAAAATTTTTGAAATTTTTTTCGAAGAAAAACTTGAAAATTCTTGACATCATGTTTTAAATGCAGGTTGTTTTAGATCCTATATATACGCGGGAGTCATGTCCGGACACATTTGATCTGAGAGATCATTTGACGAGTGCAGAGATACGGCTATTATGGAGACTTGGTCTACATCACTGTCTGTTGATGCCCACTATTTGGGTGAATAGGGGGATGCTTACGACATTATGTGAGCGATGGCACTCCGAGACATCGTCCTTTCATTTGTTGACTGGGGAGGCCACTATCATATTGGAGAATGTGTATAAGATATTGAGACTTCTAATTAGAGGAGAGTGGGTCATGTATGATACCTAGCGCGGATTGACCGAGTTGGTGAGATTCTATCAGGTAGACGATATCAGTAGGCTCGACATCGAGCATTATGAGATCAGAATGCCATTGTTAGCAAATAGATATGACAGGATTGATTGCATATTGTGTACATTGATAGGGGGATAGTTCTACTTGATCGACGGGGTCACAAATTTCCAGTTGGATGGGGTGCAATGTTGGTTGGTATGTTGGAGAGTGAGACTAGGTATGCTTGGGTTCCTTGTCTACTTGGGATGTTATATTTTCACTTACACGATATTGCTTATAGAGACGCACAATCATTGAGCTATGGGACCACTCTGCTGATGGTATGGACTTGGGAGAGGATAGCTATTTTTCATCCTCCAGTTATAGTAGAGTGATGGGAGAGATTCCCATATGTGTTCCGGTATACAGGACACATCACTCAGACTCATGTTGGAGACACTGGATTTTGGAGACATGCATTGGACATTCTAGATCAGTTTACATGGAGACCATACATGGATTGTGAGGAGTGGTCGGATAAGGAGGTACATTTTGGTATTCTGTAGATAGACATAGTACCTTATTGGGAGGATTGTTTTTAGTGTTCATATCATTGAGCGACACTTGCCAGACAGAGTTTTGAGACAGTTCGGTGAGGTTCAGGATGAGCCTCGTAGTAGAGCAGAGTTTGCTCGTTTGTCCAGAGAGGTTCCATATTGGGGGCCTATGATTATAGTAGCTACTACAGAGGCAGAGATATAGGCATTACAACCAGTTCAGCGGGGTTGGAGAGATGGAGCATCAGACCCAGGGATAATAGTTGCGTATGACGCATGGTGGGTAGAGCATCAGCCTGTTCCTTATACAGATCTGGATCAGCCGACACCTATTGAGAGATGAGGCATAGGACCTAGAGGGTGGCAGAGAGGTGGAGGTGCTAAAGTTGGTAGAGTTGGAGGGAGAGGTGATGATGGTAGAGGTGGTAGGTGAGGATGGAGAGGGGGTTGGGTAGGTGGACTTTCACCTATCTATGAGGCAGTAGCAGAGGATGTATCGATGTTGGACATCGGAGGTGGAGTGGATGTACAGGATGGGGATGAGCATGTTGCAGAGGAGGTAGTTGTAGAGGAGTGTGAAGAGGTAGATATTGGAGTAGAGGATGTTGCAGAGGATGTAGATATGGATATGGCTATAGACCCTTTGGTTATTTTGGCAGGATATGGAGAGGATGATGTTGAGGAGGCACCGATGGAGGAGTAGGAGAGAGAGCTCAGGGATCGGATTGTGGAGGGGAGATGGGAGGAGGATGCTCCTAGGAATGGTGATAGGGAGGCTTTGGAGGAGAGACTCAGACTTATGACAACAGAGTTTGATGCTATGAGGTTAGAGAGAGATAGTCCTACACACATAGAGATAGTGCATACGCAGAGAGAGACAATGCATGTATAGAGAGGGACAGTGCACTCATGGAGAGGGATCAGGCCATAGCTCGGAGATAGGAGATAAAGCAGCAGTTCACAGAGGTTAGATGCCTTTGCAGTGGGTCCTCATCTGATGGCATGGTACGGGAGTTAGTTAGGTTAGTTGAGAGAGCCACCTATTATAGGGACTTATATGAGGCAGTGGTGCTAGCAAAGAGATAGGCTCCTAGCTTTTCAGAGCTGTGCAGTCAGAGGTCATAGAGCAGGAGTCACACCAGAACACATAGTACAGAGGGTGTGGTAGGACCACTGAGGGTAGGTCCGTATGAGAGGCCTTCCACCTCATAGAGAGAGCCTTCGAGGCTTTTTCCACCACCTTCACCATGTGACAGTAGTGGCAGTGGGACACGATGATAGTTATTTATACATGTAGACATTTTTATTTTGATCAGAGAGCCTGCGAGCTCATTCTTATTTATGGATACATTCTGATATTGTACTATGACACGCTATTTTGAGTGATATATCTATGATTTTGGGGGCTTCTATATGATTTGCAATTCTACTTTATATATTTATGGATGATGCATTATTTCTATATGATTAGTTTCCTAGATGATGCATGTACATGTGTTATGAATGAATGTTTTCTACATGTTATGAGTCATGCATTTTATAATGATGTCATGGATGTCTTAAGTTACTTATGATAATTGATGCAATGTTCTATATGATGCCTATTTATATGTGATAATGATATGTACATGCAATGTTTACATTATGTATGTTATGATGATGAAATTCCTATTATGTCATGATTTCAAATGTGTGCAATGAAGATGTTAACGTTACTATCTATATGTGTGAAATGCAATGCAACTATGTGAAATGATTATGGAATGTATGCATGCAAATTATCTAATGCTTTTATTGTGTCACATGACTTTATCATTATGTCAAAGAAGAGAAATGTTAGGATGAAATGACTTCAGAATGTTAGTAAGAAATAACAACGTTTGATTGATTGAGAAAAACATATAATCTTCGATATATTGCCGAATATGCTATGCTTGCTTGTTATCATCATTGGGCGGGACATGACAAAAATGGATAGTACACACTATGATATGAGATAGATCATAGTGTACAAATTCATCCATCTGCGAAGAATAGATAGTCACAGACAAGGAGTGTCTTAACTCATACTAAGGAAAAAATTGCCCTAGTTGTTTTATCGAGACAAACCACAGATAGCAGACAAATAAAAAATGGGTCATGAGACGTCATTGCTCCTCTAAATCCTTGATAGGAAATCCTTGAGGAAACTAGTAACATGACTCAAAAACCAATGTTAAAAGGACAATTGACAGACAACAGCCAAAGAAAAAGAGTTCTGAGACATCCTTGCTTCTCTAAATCCTTCAAGGGACATCCTTGAGAAAGCTAGTAACCGGACTAATTCACAAATCGATAAAAAGATAAGACAAAATAAGATATAAAGTCATAAAGCCAAATAAAAGTATTCGCCAAAACTTGGTCTTGTGGGATTGTTTGATGTTTGATGTTTGACATAGCATAATGTGAGAGATTACACATACCGCATAAGACGTTAAGTCTGGTTTCGACCTGGTGACTATCTATATAAGACATGACAAAGCCTGGTTTTAGAAAGATACGTGTCGTATAAGACGTTGGAGCCTGATGACGTTGAAGTGACAAGCTACATGAGACTATGACAATTTGATGATGTCTATTGACAAGAAAGACATATCTTGTGTAAGACATAGGTTGATCGCTTTGACAATGTGTTTGATATTGACTTGATGATAGTTTGAGATGTTGCCTTGTTGATGCATGACGTATTTGGATTCCTTGACTGAATAAAAGTGTGTGTGTTTGTTGACAGTGTATGACATGAGATGATACCCTAAACTATGATATGTAACTTGTGTGATAGTGATTGTGAATGAATCCTATTGGACTAACCTAGTGTGGTCTCAGGAGCTCATCAATTGATTAGCCTTGCCTACGTTGCACATGCAGATACCTCGTAGTTCGACACGACCAATGACTTTGAATGTACAAAGAGTCATGATTTAAATGTGTGTGATACATGACAAACCTAGACTGACTGATCTAATGCCTTGGGGGCACATCGATTGATGGCCTTGCCTATGTCCCAGTCACAGAGGCAATGTAGTTTGACTATGATTGACTAAACACGATTGACTTGACTGTGTTTTTGGTATTTTCTGACATGTTTTGATTTTTTTGGATTTTTGAAGTTTTCTCATATTTTTTTATTTTTTTTTTGGATTTTTCAGGACATTTTCGATGGTATGATGTCATGTACAAGGTGTCAGGGCACAAAACAAGGATTTTCCCCCAGTTGGGAATAAGACTTGCAAGATGGAGTGGGTAATGTGACAGAATGGACGTTAGATGTCAATCATTCCAAGTAATGGATAAGACAACCATTTATTATGAGTGATGGTGAAAAAGTCTGAATAGAATGATGGTAGACGGAAGAGTGAGCTTGACTACACATGATGCTTGTTTGCCAGGTTTTCACCATGGTACTTATCCATAGCGCCACTGAAGCATTTTTCACTATTGGACGGATTATTTCTCTTTACTTTTTCTTTTATTTTTTCTCAAAAAAAAAATTGGTGTTACAAAGACGCCTGTTTGCCAGGTTTTCATCAAAGTAACCTTTTTTTCATTTTTTCATTTTTTTTTGTATTTTCTAGATTAAGACACGAATTCTCAGAAGCTAAGCATAGAACCTCTTTAGATGCATACTATTGATAGGTGACAAAAGCAACTCTCCTTTAGGAGTAGAGAGTTGGTATGCTCCTGATCCAAAAGCTTTTGTGACTATATAAGACCCTAACCAGTTAGGTTCAAACTTACCTGGTTTCTCTCATTCATCTTGGTTCTTAGGATTCTCCATTAATACCAGGTCACCAATGTCAAACTGTCTATTGAGAGCTTTCCTATTTTAGCTACGACGAATATGATTCTGACATGCTTGCAAATGATCTAGTACTTTCTGTCTTCATTCATCCAATAATTCTAGCTCTTGTAACCTAGATATACGGTATTCTTCATCATCAATGTGACCCTTCAAGGATACCCTTAGGGAAGTTATTTCAACCTCAATAGGTAAGATAGCTTCGGACCCCAATACAAGGGAATATGGAGTGGCGCCAGTGGGAGTACGAATGCTTGTGCGATAAGCCCATAAGGCAGGATTAAGCTGTAGGTGCCAGTCATGACCAACATCATTGATAGTCTTCTTCAAGATTCTAACAATGGTTTTATTAGATGCCTTAGCTTGGTCATTACCTTGTGGGTAATACGGGGTGGGGAAATGATGTTTGATATGGAACTCTTCACATAAATGGCGTACTTCTTGGTTCTTGAATGGGAAGCCATTGTTTGTGATTATGGATTGCGATACACCATACCAACAAATGATATAGTTTAGGATAAACTTAGATATTTGCATGTCGATGATGTAAGTCATGAGAATAGATTCAATCCATTTGGTGAAGTATTCGGTGGCAGTTATGATGAATTTATGGCTATTGGATGATGGAGGGTGTATCTTACCTATGAGGTCAAGTCCCCATTGGGAAAAGGGCCATGGTGATGTAATTGGACGAAGCTCTTGTGTTGGTGCTCTTATCAAATCTCCATGTATCTAACACTATCTACATTTCTTTACAAAGATGTATGAGTCTTTCTCCATTGTAGGCCAATAATAACCTAGTCTCATAATCTTATGGGCTAAATTAGGACCACTCGAATGAGATCCGTATATACCCTCGTGCATCGCCTGCAAAGTTTTTTGTGCTTCCTCAGCATCGAGACATCTCATTAGGGTGTTATCTAAGGTACGTCTATATAGGGTTTCTCCGATGATGGTGTACTTAGCTGACTTACAGATGAAGGTTCAGTGTTGGTTATTGGACAAGTCTAGAGGTAAGGTTTGGTTAGTTAGATAATCGAATATGTCTTTATACCAAGGAGACATAGGACCAAAAATGGTACACACCATCACAGTATCGGGGACATCATAGGTGGGGACCAACAACTGTTCAACCAGAAACTCAAACTTAGGCACATTACTCGGAATATCCAACAAGGAACCCACAGTTGCCATAGCATCTGCATCTCTATTCTGGATATGTGGTATTTGTTGAAAAGTAATGTCATTGAAATACTACTTGAAACTATCAGCCACACGCTTGTAAGGGGAAAGCTTCTCATCCTTAGTCTCATAATCATCATTTACTTTCCGGATTACTAGCTGAGAATCGCCAAAAACATGTAGACTCTTAATCTTCCACTAAACTGCCATTTTTAACCCTATCACTAAGGCTTCATACTCTGCTATGTTGTTGGTACAAGAGAAAGAAATCCTGAATGATTTAGGAATGGTATCACCTTGAGGTGTAACAAATAGGATACCGGCTCCTGAACCATGATTTGTATGTGACCCATCAAAGTACAGCTTCCATTCGGTCTTAATGTCAATGTTGAAGAGAAATTCATGAAGAAAATCTGCCACAAAAGGATGGTCTGCCTTCATAGGTGCATCGACTAACTGATCTACAATTACCTATCCTTTTATAGCCTTCCTCTCAACATACTGAATGTCATACTCACTAAGTATCATAACCCATTTAGCCAATTGGCCTGTTAATGCTGCCTTACTTAGGAGGTATTTGAGTGGATCAATCTTTGCAATTAACATTATTTGTCGATTGAGCATATAGTGCCGAATTTTTTGGGTAGCAAAGACTACCGCAACACAGGCACGTTCTATGTTGTTTTAATTCAATTCATAGCCCACTAAGGTATGACTAATGTAATAGACTGCTCTCTCATGACCTTGATCATCGTGTTGTGTGAGAAGAGCCCCTAATGCCGACTGGGTTGCTGAAATGTATAGTATCAATGGTTTTCCCTTTGTTGGTGGCATTACAACTAGTGGAGTGAGCAAATAGTCCTTGATTTGTTGGAAGGCTTCCTGACATTTAGGTATCCACACAAATGGTACTCCTTTCTTGAGTATTTGTTGAAATGGGTGTATTTTATGTGCCAGTTGTACTATGAAACACCTAATAGACTATAATCTTCCCTGTAGTGTTTTGAGTTGACCAATGCTGACTGGAAGAGGCATTTCTATGATAGCTCTTACCTTTTCTGGATCTACATCAATGCCTCTTCGGGAAATGATATACCCTAACAGTTTCCCTGATTTCACTCCAAAGACACACTTCTTCGGATTTAGCTTGACATTGTAATTCTCTAGCCTCTAGAATATCTTGTCTAAAACCCTCAAATGATCTTCCCTTGTTTCTGATTTAGCTATAATCTCATCTACATAATCTTCCATGAGAGTGTGTACAAAGTCATGGAAAATCATAGTCATTTCCCGTTGATAGGTAGATCCTGCGTTCTTAAGGCCAAATGGCATAACATTCCAACAATATGTGCCCCATGGACACGTGAAAGTTGTCTTGTGTTGGTCTTCAGCTGATATTTTAATTTGGTTATATCCAGAGAAACCATCCATGAGGGATAGCATCTCGTATCCGACTGTAAGATCTACTATCATGTCAATATTCGGCAAAGGGAAGTCATCCTTAGGACATGCCTTATTGATGTCTCTAAAGTCTATGCAAATGTGAATTCCCCCAGTTGGTTTAGTCACTGGTACTAGATTTGATATCCAATCTGCATAGTCGATCGTCCTTATGAATCCTACATCCAAGAGTTTCTTAAGTTCTGCCTTGACCAATAGAGCAATTTGCGGATGCATTTTCCTCAACTTCTATTTGATTGGCTAAATACCTGGTTGTAGTGGTAAATGGTGCAATATTAGGTCTAGATCCAGCCCAGGCATGTCAGCATATGACCATGCAAAGTTTATCTATCTCTTCGTGAAGAAGTCCTTAAGCTCAGGTTTTTCTATCTCTATTAAAGAAGCTACAAAATATACCTTATGAGGATTCTCTTTTGTACCTATGTTGACTTCAACAGACTCTTCTACTAGCATTGGTGACTTTTCCTGTTCAACGGGGAGAATATTTAAACCTCTATCCTTGGGTGCCTCTGAGAGGTTTTTGCCCTCAGATACATCCTTTATTTTGACTTTTTCTTCATCCAAAGGCGCCTTTCAGTTTTCACCTATGGACTCATCATTTTTCTTTTCATTGTCTTTTTTCTTTTTATTCTCATTTTTGCAACTAGAGGTGTAAACAGACTCCCCAAAATATGCATTGTCATCCAAGTCTATGGTAAAACCAGCTTTATGATCCCCTCGTGGTATGCCTTCTCTAAGTCCCATGAACTCAGCAATTGCTTCGTCATTCTCAAATGTATCTATGATGGGTGTACCTTGTTGATCCTAGTCAATAAGTTTGAGATATATAAGGGGCATGTCATCATCAGAGTTTTTAAAGGTAGCTGCTGACAAGGTAAGTATAGAATGGTTGACATGGTCACAAAAGTTTTGGACAAACTCTTTCTTGTTCTTCTTCCTAGGGGTAGGTATACTCTAATGTGGGACTATTGTAAGGGCTAAGTTGTCAGAAGATGGTTTGTCAGGTGCCCAAGATGCATGATCAAGGGTTTCCAATAATAGTTCTTTTTCCATTCTTCTTTGGACAAGTGTTTCCTAGGACGGGGACTAGATGGTTTTGGTACAGGTTTTATCTTAGGTCTAATTCTCCAAATAGAGCATCTATGTTCATGGTACTAGTAGATGAAAGGGAATCCCATTCACAATCACTTGAGTAAGGGGATTCATCATAAACTAGAGGTTTGTCATAAATTGGGGGAAGTGGTTCATGAGATATCTCAATGTCTGTGCAAGCACTCACTTCCTCATGAACTGGTGACGAAGTACCAGGAAACCCAATTCTAAGTGGTTGACACCCTAGCCCTAGGTATTTCGGTCTTAGTGAGACAATGATCGGTTCTGTCCTTCCATTTTGATGTAGTCCTAACCCATTGTGCCCATCATAGCCTTCATTTTGCATTATCTTAAAGCCTTTTCCATACTGGTCCTTAGCTATTTGAATAGACGGGGAGGGGTATTCATTGTCTTCTTGATACAACCAAGAATCACCTTGATCCACAATTTCTTCACTTAACTCTCCCCATTTGGTCAATGTCATTGTAGGGGGAACATGAAATGTGACCATTGACTGTCTTCTATTTGCCAAGGGTAAGCCATATGCCTTAGGTGGAACCAGCTGACTGACACAGTGTGATGCCTTTATATGATATTCGCCATAGCCCTTGTCTTGGATCTCAAGCTTAGGAGTGGATGATGGTGGTTTGAATGAAATGGACTTAGTTAAATGAGATGGGTCAACGTATAGGGATAAAGTGGATGATGAAGCTTCTTGGTTAACTGGTACCTATCGTTGTGGAATTTCCCTTAGGCTTGTTCAATACTAAAAAGGATCTGGATCGCCATCAATCATGATTTCTGTGCCATTATACGGGAACTTAAGACATTGGTGATATGTTGAAGGTACAACTTTCATTACATGTATCCAAGGTCTACCTAACAACAAGTTGTACAGAAGGGTGAGATCCAAGACTTGGAAGCTGGTGTTCATAATCGCTGGGCCAATTCTTCTATGGATGATCTTTCCTCATCATCGTAAGCCTTGATGACTATACTCGTAGAGGTATCGATGCAATCTTCTGAGAATCCTAATGCCTTAACCAATTTCAGGGTACATAGGTTCAAACCTGCTCCTTCATCTACCAAGACTCGTTGGACTTTGGTTTAGTGGAATAAGACTTCAAGATGTAAGGGGTCATTATGATTAGACTTTTCAGTCGAGTAATCTTGTTCGGAAAATGTGGCATGATGTGAGTTGGTCAAATATCCCACCATTTCTTCAAAACGATTGATATCTAAGTCTGTAGGAATAGTTGTGTTATGTAGAGCTTTGTCAAGAATGGCCCGATGCTCAGGTGATAAAGTCAACAATTCTAAGATAGATATTTGCACGGGGGATTTACTAAATTGATCAAGGAGGTTGTACTTAAACTTGGAAGTTTACGTAGAATAGTAATCTTAGTTCTGCGTGTGTTCACATTACATTTTGGATTGATGATGGTATTGACGTTCTCATTTGCAGCTCGGAGGTGATTTATGATTGTTCCTTTACCATAGTCATACTTGGTATTGGTATAATTGGCTGATGGATTATTCTTGGGTCCCGAATTGGAGGCTTTTCCTTTTGTATGGTCATGTAATGGGTTCGTGAAGACCTTATGATCACTGTTCTTGGTGTTTTTCTGCCCACCAACCTCTATGGTTCCGTTTTCAACAAAGTCTTGTTTAATATTCTTGAGTTGGCGACATTGTTGTAGGTTGTGTCCTTTCGTTCGATGATAGTCACAAAAAGAGTTATCATCCCACCATGAAGGTTTGAATTGTCCAGGATCATACTCTCTTGGTTCCAAAGGTTTGATGAGATTATGTTTAATCAACTCTTTGAAAATTGTTTCGATTGGTTGTCCTAAAGGTGTAAATTCACGTGTAGGAAATCTCCTTTGTGGTCTTTGTTGTTGTGAATTTTGGACATAGTTGGTTGTTTGATTTGGACTATTCATCATGTCTTGATTTTGGTTGTATCCTCTAAGGGTGATAATTGGTCCCGTATGTATGTTTTTAGCATCAACAATGTCGTCATTTGTAACATTTTTGTTTCTAGACCAGAATTTGTTTCTATCATTTGGTGTGTTTTGATGTTGGACAACCGGATTCTTGCCTGGTACCTTAATTTCTCCTTTGTCTATAAGGCCTTTCTCAAGGATGATGCCCTTTTGTACCAAGTCTGGGAATGAAGTACAACAGTGTACCCTTAAATCACTTCGCAGTTTTGGGTTGATGTTTTCTAAGAATATCGTGACCTTTTGCTTTTCTGGTATTTCAATTGGACATCTGCTAGCTAGACCATCTTTGGAAGAAGGTGGTAAAAGTTTCACTGTCTTCTTGTGTTGTGTGGCACAAGGTTGCTATTTTTACTTCATTGTCTATGTTAAAGGCAAAATGTTCAACAAACTTCTCAACTAATTCGCCCCAGGATCGTATGCCATATGGTAATTTAGAAAACCTTTCCAGCCCTATCTCGACAAGGGTTCATGGAAATAGTCTCATCAAGTATGTGGGGTCATACGATATGTCCATGCATGTCGTTGAGAATTCTCTAATGTGTTCCAAAGGATTCTTTCTCCCATTATACTTAGGCAAAATCAGTATAATGTATCCATGGGGGAAAGGTGTCATATAAAGCGCTTTGTCAAATGGACATGGACATAGGTCTTGCGTTGAGATAGTTCATTTTCCTGACATAGACATGTTGTCCATCTGTTGTTGAAGAGTTTGCATTTGGTTTTGAAGGACATCTACTTGCGTCAAGGACATGGTGTTTGCGTTGTTTGGATCAATGTAGGTGTTCTGATATGCCATGTTCTATGATGGGTTGTGATTTGGTGAGGGAATATATCCTATTAGAATGTTATGATTTGTTATAGGGATATTCCCTGTCTGAATGGTCTGATTTGGTATAGGAATGCTTCCTGTTTGAATGGTCTGATTTGGTATAGGAATATTCTCGCCAACTTTGGATCTCTTACCAATCGTGTTGGTGCCAAAGGGGTTGGAGGAAGTTGCCCCCATAGTAAATTGTAAACCTTGTGTTATGTTGAAAGGGATTGTGCTTACAATTGACGATGTCTGAGTAGATATGCTAGTTGGTATCGATGCGGTAATTTGGGGAATAGAAACACTTGACGTGACAGTTTGTGTTGGTTGAATTAGCGGTGTTTGAAAAGTACGAATATCAAATCTTGGTGGTAGTTTGGCACCTTAAAAGTTATAATCTCATCAAAATATGTATATAAAATAATATACATATATTTAATTATTTAATATTAATATATATTAATATTTAAAAAAAATTAATAATAAAAAAAAAAGAAATTGAAAAAGGGGAAACTGCATTTTTTTGGGGTGCGTGCAGAAGTCAAGGTTGGGGTCAACTGTGTCTTACACACAACCGAACCCCAAATCCATGGGCGGTTGTGTGTAAAACATAGCCAAGCCCCATGGTTTGGTGCGATCGGTTGTGGGGGTGGGCGCGTTGGGCGCGACTCCCCCACACACCTCCCATGTGGGGGCATGGTGGGGTGAGCCCCCAACGACCCTCCCCTAAAGCTCCGAATCTCAAAAAAAATTTAACCTAAAATAAATAAATAAAAAAACCGATTGCGGATTTTTGAAATCCGCAAACTATGACAGAGCATATATATTATTTTAAAAAAAAAAACCACCTCTCACCCAATGAAATATAATAAAATATATGTATATTTGTATGTATATATATATATATATTCAATTTTATTCAAAACCAAAGATCTAGAAGAGAAACTAATTTTAAAAATGATCATTTACAACCAAGAACACAATTTTTTCTTGAAGAAAAACATTTGCCAACAGAAATTTCAAAGTTTTGAAACAAGATTTAACATGGGTTTTTCTTGCAAATCAAACAAAGTTTATATATTTTTCCAAACAACAAATAACAATTGTGAATCTTTTCAAAATGAAATTAATTTAATAAGAAGAAAACCTGAATCCAAAAGCTTGAGAGGTTGCCAATGGTACAAATATTTCTTCAGAGGTTCCTGTTCCTCCAAGCAAATCAATAGGATTCCTTCACAATTCCAATCCCAAAACCCACAAAAACAACAATCTTCTTCCTCCTTTCCCCAATTTCAATTTTTCATGCATATAGCAATAACTCCAAGAAATTCAAAAAAAAAAAAAAAGAAAAGAAATATCTATTCAACCACCATAATAAATTTTCCAAAACAAAACATAAAATATCTTAATTTCTTTTTACATTCAAATTTTCAAAAAAAATGCAAATTAAAACATTTTTTCAAATTTTCAATTTCAACAAAAATATCTATTAATTCCAAAATGAATAACTTAACTTCAATTCAGCACAATTAATTTAATTAATCAATAAAATAAATCTAATCCAAGATTAAATTAATTAATAAATTAAATAACATTTCTAACGTTATATCCAAATTAATTTAAATAAACTTAAATACATAAAGCCATTTAATTACCTTTTTAATTTGCAATTAAATAAATCAAGGTAAACTGAAAACATTAAAGCAACCAAATCCGACTTAACTCCAATGACACACAACGACCAGAGTGATGACTTGACACGGAAAACTTAGCTAGTATCTCCCAATCGAATACCGTTGGGCAATGGACACGCTCAAACCTGCGGAACCAGGTGGAGTCGATGTCCTGTACCTGTAAACTTGCGGACAAAGCATATATCGAACATGTATATATATATATATCCATATAAAACACACCATGAAGCGGAAATCGTGGAATCCCAAGGTGCTCGCAAACGAGTGGTGCAATTCCGTCCCCTTCACCAATACAGTGTTACAAACTAACGAATCTAACATCAATATTTTAATCAAAAGCGTAAAACATCATTAATTCTAATATCCACAATGCTAATCTAACGCATGCCATAATGATAACATCAAAATAAAATACCATCACATCAAAATATAACATGCACATCGCTTTATAGTTAGCGATCAAATAGTAACCGAGTATCATAATCAAAGTACTAACAATAAACAAGGCATAATGAAGTAGAACACTATCTAAACAAAAGAGAAAAATGGAGGGGTGCTACATATTATCAGATACTTATCTATACAAATATTGGAAGAAAATTTAGTTGTATTTCCTCTAAATAAGTCTTGTGGTAGCATTACTAAAATGATAGATAGAGTTAAAATTAACTAAGAGAAATGATAAATCCAACTCCAAGTTGTATCCAAGATTCGTAGAAAACTAAAATTTAAAGGTGAGAATTGTGGAAAGAAAGGTAACTTAAGGAAGAACTATTAACCTAAAATGAAATTAATATTTTAGTGATTCCTTGAAGAATTTGAAAGAAATTAGGAATTTTATAATGAAGGTTGTTATTTTAAACTTTTTTAAAAATTTATTATAACTCTTCTACTTTTCTATAACCTTGAAAACTTAGGAGGTGTGATTGTTAATTTTAAAGTGTGATCATCTTGTTGAGAGACCTTACTTGACTAGGATAGGCCTCTCTTAATGCTATAATTAAAGTTTAACTCATTGAAAAATCATAGTCCTTACCTCATGTGAAATTGAACATATTTTCTTGTCCTTGAAGGAAGCCTTGTAAGGATTGTAGATGTCATATACAAAATCATAAATAAGTGCCCATTATATATATGTAGTTATAGTTATAGTTTGTATAGGCTAAAGGTATTATCGTGTTCTAACCTCAAACACCTTAAACTCTTAATGCTTCAAGTTTCCCTGTAACTTAAAGATTGTGACCAAACCTAGAGCATATAAAATAGTTTCCTTTGAAATAAACAAAGTGTGAAATAACTTACCTTGCAGTTAGCAGGATGATTGTATAAATAATTAAATTAATTCCTTGAAAACTTGTGTTGTTATATAAGGAATTTAAACATTTTATAGAAGGAGAATTTTTCATTTTGAGAAGAACATTAGGAGCTATAGGGCTTCTCAAAAGAATTTATAAGTATGTGAACAATAATTCCTAGGAAGTTAAAGTAATACAAAACTTAGAGTAACCCCTTGGGCAAATAAATTGTTTTGAGTCAAGACTTGGCTAGGAAAAAAAACAAATATATTGCTTGAACATTCTCTTCTCATGTGAGCCTTTTAGAGATAGATGATTCCTTGTCGCGCAGATATGAAAGATAATTTGTTAGTCATGTACTCATTAATTTTTATTTCCTCTACATGTAAAAAAAAGTGTGTGCATAAAATTGTGAACATATATATAGAATTGATGATTTTTGTACTTTATTTGGAAATGAGTATTGAATCATATTTGATCTATGATTTGGTTAAGATAGAAGCAATTAGAATATGCATGAAAACTAAATATATCATTATGTGTTGTTATCCTATTGGCTAGTGGTTATATATATGTATTTATTCACTACCATAGTAAAAGATAAAATTTCCAAGAGTCAAACCTCCTTCAAATTCCTACTCCTATGCATGCATTCTAGTAGTATATGAATTTGGAAAAAATTGGCTATGGAAATGTGAATTATGATTTGTGCCAAGTGATTTAATAATGGAATATATAAATGTGTAGATTCTATATGTACCTAAGGGATAAGGAGTACAAGAAGAATTTTTTTATTAAATTATGGTGAGTTTTTGCATTAATTGTGATTTTTCCTTACAATATGGTTTGGTAGAAGTAGACAAAATGGTAAATCCGGAGACCATTATTGAGTAAAACATTACTCTTATGATGGAATGACATGAATGTTATAGAGATTGTGTGTGGTGAGATGTGGATAAACTAGTAAACCTTGTGGTGTGCCCTAATGTATGATACATAGTATCTAACTTGGTATAAGGGTAATGTAGACAACCAGTGCGATCTACCTATGTGTAGCCTTCATGACATAAATGTGTGTTTAGATGCCAAAATGTTAAAAATGGAGGGGTTGTATGCTTATTGATAGGAAGATTGTGGTTATGTGTCATTTATGTTGGTGTCACCTTTAGTGTTGACCCCTTCTTTGGAAGAGGGCCCGCTAATGTAACTAGGGGTTGAGGGACACTGGTCCATCTAATGGGAAATTATAATTTTTTGGATGTTGTTCCTACTTTGGATAAAGGACCTACGTCAAAACATTGTGATTTTTCATGGACGTTGACTGTGATCTGCTCCCCCTCACATGAGAGCCACACTTGTTGGCTCATAATGCAAGCCTAACCCTTGAGATTTGGTGCCCTACTGGGTTGAGGATGATCTATGATGTGCCTTGGTTTGGATTTACTTCTACTCACAGTTCATCAACAATAGTACTTCGAAGGTGAAATTTTAATCCTACTTTCAAACTTTTGGATATTTGATAACATCGAGAGATAGTAATAAGTATATGGGTAAACTTGCATCAACCACAAAGCATCACAATTTTTAAAAAAATAAAAAAATTCATCAAATTGAACCATCGGATAAAGAGCTCAGAATTATAGGAACATGCTAGGGATTAACAATCAGTTGCACAAATTGCTTATATTAAGAGGGACAAGAAATTAATATTATGGACAATGATGATGGAACATGGCAATAATAGTGATAGCTTGGTAGAAAGTGTTAATGGTTAAGCTTGAGATCGTGTAGTAATTTCAGGTAACTTGCATATGAGATACTTCATGGCAGAGGATCTATGGATTGGTTATTTAGCAAGTCCTGGGTTGTGTGGGACTATAATTGTTATTCATGATATTGTTACTATGTTGATATTATGTGGTTTGAGACTATTAATGTTATGGTGCAGCATCGGTTGTCACTTCCAGTCGATTGAATAAATTAAATAATAGCCAAATGGCTATTTAATTTATAGAGATTTCGATTTAATTAAGAGACACAATTTATGAGGCACCTCATTCCATTATTTACATAAAGTGATCCCACAAAGCTGGTTTACAATTTCTGGGAGATTCTGATTTTCGCTGAAATCACATATTTGTTAGAAAATATAATGATTTAAGCCTTAAAAAGTTCCATTTTAAGGATTTCAATTGAAGAGGGTTTGATCAAACCACCTTAGATCAAACCCTCTTGGATAGAACCTCGCTAATTTTAAACCATACCTACAACGGAGTCTCCTTTACACCTATCAAAATGTTAAAAAAAAATCACTTTTGATTTACCTTTTGGGGGATCAAATGAATTCATTTAAAATTTATTTCAAATGATCATGGTAGTCCTCAGAACAAGTTATCCAATTAATATAATTTTAATATGTTTAGGGGTGATCCCACAATAGTGGTTTACAATTTTTGGCCAAACTAGACACTGAAATTATTATTTTTAACTAAATTTTCACATTCGGGAACCTATAGTGGCTAAACCATCAAGAATATGAAGATGGTGCAAAATAGTCTCATCAACTTTTGTCCTTAGATTCTAAAAATATTTTTCTTCAAAATTCTTGGAATCAAATGCACTTCTTTTTCCATCTCCCACGAAAACTGGTTTTTTTCAAAAAACAACATTTTTAAAAAGTCACGCACACCATATAAAGAAAACATTTTTTCCATGAAGGATAAAATTCTAATTCTTTCAAATTTAGATTTCTAACTCCGATATCTAGTGCTTCCACTTGGTTAGATAGTTTTTTATTGAATAGTTTTTCTTTAATCAAGTTTCGAAGTCAAACCAATTACAATTTAGACATAGCGCGACTGTATAATGCGTAACATTTTTTGTATATATCGAAATTCAATGTATTTATTTTGTTGGATCAAGGACTTCAATGTCTAGTGCACTCATATTTTTCAATTTTTTTTTTTGATAATCTGCTATTTAACCACATATGCAGAACAAAGAGCTTGATTTTCGGTGAAAAACCTATGTTTAATAAAACTAAAAAAACAAATACATAATAAAACCAAAACATATTAAAATTATAGTCATTTGATAGCTCGTTCTGAGGACTACCTGATTCCATTTGGGTTTGTGAAGTCTCCTCCATTTTCATCCTCAACTTGAGCTTCAAAGTGTAAAAATATGGACTTCCAAAGTGCCTGAGGGGGAGAATGAGGACAAAGGGGAGTTCAAGCGAACCCCACTTTTAAAAGGGGTTTTCAATTTTTTTTTGTCCATGCATGCTTTAATTTGGTTCACTCAAACCTTGGTTCGAGCGAACCCTTTTTTGGTTCATTCGAACCCCCAAAATCAATTTTTTTTCTATGGGGTCATTTTTTGTGAGTTTTTCTTCCTCATTGGAATTGTAAACCACTATTGTGGCTTCAACCTTTGGTTTTATTATGTGTGTGTTTTTTTAGTTTTATTAAACATAGGTTTTTCACCGAAAATCAAGCTCTTTGTTCTGTACATGTGGAAAATAGCAGATTATCAAAATGAAATTTTAAAAAATATGTCCAGGCTACGTATTGATGTCCTTGATCCATTAAAAAAAAAAAGAATTTCGATACATACATGAAAAGTTATGTTGTATACAATCCACTTTTGTTTCAATTGTAATTAGTTTGACTTTGAAACTTGATTAAGACAAAAATATTTAATAAAACACTATGAAACCAAATGAAAGTGCTAGATATTGTAGTTACAAATCTAAATTAAAAAAAAAAAGAATTTTATCCCTCATACAAAAAAAGTTATGTTGTATACGATGAGCGTCACTCCTTAAAAATGTTTTTTTTTTAAAACCTAGTTTTCGAAGGAGATGAAAAAAGAAGTGCAATCTTATTCCAAAAATTTTGAAAAAAAACATATTTAGAATCTATAGACAAAATGTCACAAATCACTAGTTTTCATCATCTTCAAATTCCTCGTGGTTTAGCTGCTATAAGACGCCGAAAGTGAAGATTTAGTTAAAAAAAATCAATTTAGTGTCTAGTTTGCCCAAAAATTGTAAGCCAGTATTGTGGGATCACCCTAGAATTAATAATTAATGGTTTAATTATTAATAAAGGCTGGCCTGATTAAATTCGTCACTTTATGAAAAAGCACGACTTAATTAAAAGCCGACTTCATTATGATGAAATGCGTCTTTTTGAGGCCATCTTCAATTGTGAAGAGGTGTGAACCCTATTAATCGTGTATAAATACAAGGTGCTTATCATTCATTTGATCATCAAGTTCATCTAGCATAATTCGCATCTGTAGAAGGAGTTCACACTATTGCAGCAAATCATTTTCCTGTAGCAGCAAATCTTCATTTTGTAGCAAGAGGTTGAGTTAAGGAGAAACATATTCATTTGTATCTTTGCATCTAGGAGAGGTGCTATTATTCATTGTATCAATTAGGCATTGTATTGTGCCTGAGTTGTAAGCAGATTTCTGCTCTTATTCAATCAATATATAAGAGAGATATATTAGTTGGGTTTTTCTCCCTCAAGTTGGAGGGTTTTCCTAAGGTATTTGTTTTGTTCTAAGTCTAAATTTTTGAATTAAAATCTGCATTCTAATCTGATCATGAAAAACTAACATGATATTCTAGTGAACAATTCATTATTGGAGATGATGCTAGTTACTCTGTGAAAGGAGTTGGGACCTCCTCTCTTCACTTGGATTTCAGCGTTTCCTTGCAATTGGATGATGTGCTATTTGTTCCATGCATGAAGAGAAACCTTGTTTCCATCTCAACCTTGGAAGACAAGGGTTACCAAGTTGCATTTTCAGAAGGTGAAGTTCTTATATCGGCTAAGAAGTCAAACATCAAGTTTGCTTGGGTGATTGGAGTTAGACATGGGTGTCTCTACAGGCTATATGCTCGTCCACTTTAGGCTCTAGTGCATGATTCTTCAAGTCTATGTGATCTTTGGCATCAAAGATTGGCTCACCTTCACTTTCGAGCTCTACCTATCATGGAGAAGATGGTCACTGGCCTTCCAAAATTCAACCAAAAGCATGAAGGTACTTGCAAAGGTTGTGCTTTGGGTAAGAATACAAAAGGTCCATTCCATAGTAGTGAAAGTAGATCCAATTGTATTCTAGATCTTATTCATTCTGATTTAAGTGGTCCAATTTCTATTGCTTCTTCGAGTGGTTTCTTGTATTATATTATTTTTATTGATGACTACTCTAGAAAGACTTGGATTTATTTCTTGAAATCTAAAGAATATGAGGAGGTATTAGAGAGATTCAAATAATTCAAAGCTCAGGTGGAGAATTTTTCTGGGAAGAGGATAAAAGTCTTGAGATACGATAACAGGGGAGAGTACACCTCTATCAGCTTTCGTAACTTCTACATTGAAGCTGGGATTAAGAGGGAGTTCAACGTTCCTTATAATCCTCAACAGAATGGTGTTGCTGAAAGAAAGAATAGATCTATTGTGGAAGTAGTCAAAGCCATGATTCATGACCAAGATCTGCAAATCCTTCTTTGGGCTGAAGCATCCAGGAAAGTTGTTTATGTTCAAAATAGAAGTCCTCTCTGGATCTTGGAGAACATAACTCTTGAAGAAGCATTCACAGGAGTGAAGCTTGAAGTAAGTCATTTAAAGATCTTTGGGTGTCTAGTGTATGTTCATGTACCAATGGATAAGAGGACAAAGTTGGAACCTTTTGGCAAGAAGGGGATATTTGTGGGTTATAGTGAGACATCAAAAGCCTACAAAATCTACATTCCAGGTTAGAAGTCAATTGAGATCAGTAGAGATGTCACATTTGAAGAGGATGTTGCATTCAGAAGATCCAAGGGCACTCATATGGAGATCGATGATGAAGAGCCACCTCAGGATATCGAAGTTGACTATATTCTTGAGAATCAGAGGGAGGCTCCAAAACCTAAAGAAGATGATGTTCTAGTTGAGACCTTGGAACCTATTGATGGGCCTATAGATATTGTGATTGGGAGAAAAAGACCTCTTTGGGCCAGGAAAATAATGCAGGAGGTAGAAATTTTTGCAGCCCTAAGAGGAACTTTTAGAGAAAGTAAGAGACCTTATAAGTTCTCTAGTTATGTAGCTCTGATGAGTCAGATTATTGAGTCATAGCCTTCCAGTGTTGAGGAAGCTTCTAGTCAACAGGTTTGGAAAGATTTCATGTTTGAAGAGTATCAGTCCATACTTAAGAATGATGTTTGGGACATCATTCCTAGACCCAAAGGAAAATATGTGGTATCTTCTAAATGGCTCTTCAAGATCAAGCATGCGGCTAATGGGAGCATTGAGAAGAACAAGGCTAGATTCGTGGCTAGAGGGTTTTCACAAAAAGAGAGAGTTGACTATGAAGAAACCTTTGCTCTAGTGGCTCGTTATACTTCAGTTAGGACCATCATTGCTATTTCTGCATCTAGAGGATGGAAGATTCACCAAATGGATGTGAAGACAACCTTTCTGAATAGTGTAATAGAGGAAGAGGTATATATTGAGCATCCTGATGGATTTGAGGTACATGGGAAGGAGTCTCGTGTTTGCAAGCTGAAGAAGTCCTTGTATGGTCTTAAGTAGGCTCCTCATGCTTGGTACAAAAGGATTGATCATTACCTATTAAGCTTGGGTTTCTCAAAGAATTATGCTAATTCAAACCTCTTCTTTAAGGTAATTAATGGTGAAGCATTAATTTTGGTTCTGTATGTTGATGATCTGATTATTACTGGAGAAGAACACCTCATTCTCAAATGCAAGAAGGAGTTAGCTTCTGAATTTGAAATGAAGAATCTTGGTCTCATGCATTACTTTCTTGGCTTAGAAGTTTGGCAAAAGCCAGATGAGATGATTAAGTGAAGGAAAATATACCATTGATATTTTGAAGAGGTTTGGTATGATGGATTGCAAATCCATGTCTACACCTATGGAGACCAACTTACATAAGTTAAAAGAGGTTGCAACTAATTCAGATCTAGTGGATCCCATGATGTACATGCAGTTGATTGGTTCATTAATGTATCTAGTCAACACTAGACCGGATATCTGCTATGCAGTGAGTGCACTTAGTCAATTCATGTGTGAACCAAGGCAGATACATCTTGTTGCAGAAAAACATATCCTTAGATACTTGTGTGGCACAGTTGGTTATGGGTTGAGATATTCTTCAGGTGTGGATTTGAAGCTGCATGGTTTTACTGGTTCTGATTGGGCAGGGTGTGTTACTGATCAGAAGAGTACGTCTGGTTGTTGCTTCAGTTTGGGTTCTACGATGATCTCCTGGTGTAGCAGGAAGCAGTCTTATGTGGCATTGAGTACAATTGAGGCCGAGTATATTGCAGCTTGTGTGGCAGCTCGAGAAGCAGTATGGCTTTGAAAGCTCTTTGCAGGATTATTTGGACAATCAATGGATCCTACTATCATTCATTGTGATAACCAATATTGTGTGAAGCTTTGTGTCAATCCTATGTTTCATGACCAAACTAAATATGTTGAGATCAAATACCATTATACCAGAGATATGGTATTAAGGAAAACAATTCAGTTGAGGTATATCAGCATTGATGAGCAGACGACATACATTCTCACCAAGCCTCTCTCCAGGATAAAGTTTGTGTACTTTCAAGATAAGCTTGGTATGGTGGAGAATCAAGCCCTAGCTGAGAAGGAGTCTCAGTATCAGTGATCCTCTCTAATTCATTTCTCTTTGAGATAGATTTGAGGTGCAAGCCCTTGATAATGCATTTCTCTTTTGAGATTTGAGGTGAAAGCCCTTGTTTCCACCCTCTGGGAGAGCCATGGTGGATGTCATGTGTGTTACTCCGATGACAACATCACGTAAGAGAGTCCATGATGATTTTCTTATACTTGTGTTTACACCCTCTGGGAGAGCCATGGTGAAATATCATGATGAGGTGATAACATCACGTTGAGTGATGAGCACTTGTACATACCATTCATGGGTGTAGCCATAATGGTTGATATCACGATAAGGTGATATGCTATCATGATGAGGTGATATGCTTCTTTTCCACACATGGGTGTAGCCATGGTGTTTGATATCACAATGAGGTGATATGTCTCATGCAGCTAGAAGTATCCTCCCTAGCTGAGAGGGAGTGTTGATGTTATGGTGCAACATCGGTTGTCACTTCCGATTGATTGAATAAATTAAATAATAGCCAAATGACTATTTAATTTATAGAGATTTCAATTTAATGAAGAGACACAATTTATGAGGAGGCACCTCATTCCATTATTTATATAATTATAATTAATGGTTTAATTATTAATAAAGGTCGACTTGATTAAATTCGTCATTTTATGAAAAAACACGACTTAATTAAAAGTCGACTTCATTATGAAGAAATGCATCTTTTTGAGGTCGACTTCAATTGTGAAGAGGTGCAAACCCTATTAATCGTGTATAAATACAAGGTGCTTATCATTCATTTGATCATCAAGTTCATCCAGCATAATTCACATCTATAGAAGGAGTTTACACTATTACAACAGATCATTTTCCTATAGCAACAAATCTTCATTTTGTAACAGCAGATTGAGTTAAGGAGAAACATATTCATTTGTATCTTTTCATCTAGGAGAGGTGCTATTATTCATTGTATCAATTAGGCATTGTATTGTGCCTGAGTTGTAAGCATATTTTTGCTCTTATTCAATCAATATATAAGAGATATTTATGGTTGGGTTTTTCTCCCTCAGGTTGGAGGGTTTTCCCAGGGTATTTGTTGTGTTCTAAGTCTAAATTTTTGAATTTAATTATGTGTTCTAATCTAATCATGAAAAAATAATAGAGACCACCATGACTATGCATGTTGCTATATATATTATGTGGTTTGAGACCACCATTCCCCTCCTCCCCTTGAGTGGCTTTAGCAAAGTCACATGGTGCATGTGATGTACAATTTTGTGTAGATGTGGTTTATTGCTATTTTATTTGTTGATGATTTGTTACATTATTTTAAGCCAACAGTATTAAATTTAATGTTAGGCTACTTAGTCATTTGGGTTTCAATTGGTCCTCTTTTCCTCAAGGACTTAATCATTTCTTTTAATTGAAATGTTGCATCATTACCCTTTTATTGTGAACTATATTTTTTCTTGCATGAGATTTTATCATGATTCTTGGTTTATGACTTTGCATTATTGGTTTAACATTGTTGTTTTGAGGCCTTTGATGATTTTTAACTATTGGCTTGTGTGTCGTAATGTGATCTATGTAAACTACCATATCCAGGAGGGATCCCTGGTAGGTCGTATAGGGGAGTAGATGGCCTGGGGAATCTTATTGTAAGTATGAGAGTTGTAAATGGGACTGATATGGGATGGTCATAATCCATTTCTCCCTATTCTTCTATGCGAGTGAATTCTTGCATACCTTCCCTTTGGAGGCTAACCCCCTTACACACAAACAAGGGGAAGGTACTAGAAGATGCATGGAGAGGTCTCTAGAGAAGGGCCTCAAGACCATATTTCCTAATATGACTGGTATTTATGGTATGTGGCTTCATTGGATATATGGTTATATGATGATATAGTACACAATAATAGCACATCGACCTTACATTTACTCGATATTTTGGATACGAATCTATAGTAATATAGTAATGTGGACTATTCATGGGCACTCGACATAGTTCATCCTCATAAATCCCCTTGTGTGAGCCTTGTGATGTGAATCTTGTGTGGTTAATTGTGATGTGTGAGCCTTGTGATGTGAGTCTTGTGTGGATAATTATGGTGTATGTGTCAATAAAAAATGTATGTGATTTTAGTAATTGTATACTAAGTGATAGAGATGTGTACAATGAGATGATATTAAGTGCTCCTTGAAAATAATGATTGAGAAGTACAATATAAAGTTGAAGATGTTTTAGCTAAAACCAACATTATATGTTAACTATTCATGATGAGATTATTGACTCATATGATATTGACGCAGATCTTAAATACATATACATGACTTTAGATGATTATGATAGTGATTTGAAGGATTATGTGAAAGGTGTAGACAATTTGTGTGAGTTGTATGAGGACTATAGCCTATGGTATGGCCTTTTCTTTCTAATACATGGATGCTAACATTGTAAGAAAAACTATTTAAAACTATACTTCATTCTTACACCTTGATTAGTTTCAAGAATATAACAAATGAGAATTAACATATTCAATAGACTATGTGCATGATCATAATAGGATTACATTTCTTAGAACCTTAGTGACTTCCAAGAGGAAGTCTAATATAAGGGGAGGGGAATGTAAGGCCAACCATTGTGTGACTATTAATACTCTGGCACTCTCTAGCATATGTTACATTATGGCGTAAATAAATTGTATGCATTGCACACTTTGTTGATGGGTTGTATCATTGAGTGTGTTGGTGAACCATATGGACTAACTCCTCTCTTGAACTTATGAATCAAATATAATTATTATAGTCATGGGAACTCTACATAACCCTCTTACATACTATCCATGTAGGAGATAACTAGTTCTTGCAATCTATTACATGTTATAATTTAATGGTTTGATTGAATGCTACAAATGATCCCAAGGGATACAAACTATTAAGCTTGACATAGATAATTGGCATAGATTAATTACATTAGTGGTATGAAAATTATGATTGCTTGACCTAGGAGGACTAGGAGTGATTCCTTGTGATTGATTTATTTTTAGAAATGAGATATAATGAATGGATTTAGTTGAGGAAAAAGATAAGGTCCATTGTGGTACTAAATTCTAGTTCAACGAATGTACTAATGAGTCTAATATCTTAGGTATTGGAGAACTTCAATACTTTCAAAGAAGTACAAGGAAATTGAGCGCCAATCATATGTGAAGGAAAGGGGAGGTAACAATAATTAAACAAGAGACCAACTTCAGGTAAGTATAGGTGGTAAGATGCATAATAAATGTTATCCTTCTTGATGCATGATATATGTTATCCTTCGTGATCATAAGAGACTTGTTGAATTAAAAAATTAGGAAAAAGTTAAACTCAATTTCTTCTACGAACTTATTTCATTTGATGAGGAGTTTGAATTGATTATACGAAATTATTTATATTGATTGAATTAAAAATATGATCTTAATGGGATTGTGAAATTGTTTGATTAGTGATGATTCTTAGCTACTTGCATATTGGATATATTCCTATAAACTAATTTGGTATTTTTGTACAGGAATAAATGCCAACAAAGGGAAGGGAGAGGCATCAAAATCCTGTTGAGATATCTCATTATGAATATCTCAAAACGTGGTTGGTAATCTTGGGAAGAGTCAATGTGATGGCATTTTTTTGTTATATATCATTTTTTTCTTTTAATTTGAGATCAATGATTAGATTGTTGTGTCTAGTTGATTTCTTTGACTCTAGAAACCAAGTGATTGGATGTGAAGTTGTGGCCAAGGTTAAGGATTTTCTAAATAGTTTCCAATTGGTGATACTCATTTAATTGGTTTAAAAGTGTCTTATGATGTTGATTTTAACTTCATTTTGATTGTTTTGAATGCCCTAGGTATGCACTTAAGGTTTAGGTCCACTTTGGAGACCACAACTTGTCTCACAAATGAATTTTGACCTATTTTTAATTGGATTTTCTAATTTGGACGAAATTGGGGTTAGGGTTTTATTTCATTTTCTTGTGGAAGGAATAAGAAGCTTCTAGTGTCATATTCAAGACACCTCTTTTTTTTGTGTGGACTATTGGGGGAGTTTGGAGAGGAGGGAAGGAGGAGAGCTGGAAGAAAAAGGATTTATGTGGAAGAAGAAGAGGAAGGATAAAGAGAAAGAGTTGTCTAAATAGAAAGATAAGTCTTCTCAGCTTCTTTTTGTGTTTTTTTATATATTGTTTTGGAGTGTTATTTGATTGAACTCCAGTAATTGATGGTTTTATGCTCAAAATGGTGGTAAGATTTTTTGGGTTGTGTATGTATATTTCCTTTGGTTATTTTGTTGTGAATGAGTCAAGATTGTGATAAGTTTGGGTCTTGAAAATAAATTAATATGTGGAGGGTTTTGTGGAGTCTTTTTTTTTTTTTTGTTTTCTTCTCAAATCTTCATAGAGGGGCATGTGTCGTTTTGAATCAGTGAACCATGGGTTTTGGTGACTCTCCCTGCTCGGGGGATGGCTAGAGTCACGTGAAGGCTCGATGACGCCATGTTGGTTGGGTGGAGAGTTTTTCACCCTCTTGTTGGCACAATTTCATGGACTTTTGTTACCTCTGTTATTACTGAGAGGAATATATTTCACAGATTTCTGAGAAGAATGTATTTCATATATTTAATATCTTAAAAAAAAAATTAAATCAAATGACTGTACCTGCTCTACAATAATGCATTTCATAGATTTCTAAAAAGAATGTATTTCATAGAGATATAATATTTAAAAAAAAAATTAATTAAATCAAATGACTGTAACTGTTCTACTGCAATGCATTTCATAGATTTCTGAGAAGAATGTATTTCATATATATAATACTTAAAAAAAAAAAACATTAAATCAAATGAGTGTAGCTGCTCTCCAGCAATGTATTTGATAGATTTATGAGAAGAATGTATTTCATATATATAATACCTTTCAAAGAAAAAACAATTAAATCAAATGACTGTAGCTGTAGCTGCTCTGTGCCTGGAAATGGTTTGCTAAATTTTGATTTCAAAATACAATAAAAATTTCCTTCAATTGGATGCCTCCTGCTATTTTTTCATTTGATTAGTAACTTTAAAAAAAAATGGAGAAAGAACCGATTAATTCTGGACGCCATAAACCCTTCCTCCCCTGCGCCGCCACACCTTCCACGCCCTATCTCATATAATATATAAGGTGAATATCGAATGGCTGAAAATAAAAAAGTAGGATGAATTAGGTTCCTTATGTATTTAAATATTTAAAGGATATAAAGTTTCTTAGCTTTTAAAAATGCTTTTTCAGTATGTTGAATATTTAGAATGATGAAAAAATTTAATTGAATTAAAAGTGACATGTAAATGGTATGAGTCCCTTATTTTATTTTATTTTAAAAGGAATGAAGAAAATAAATCTTGTAAAATAAACAAAATAATTTTAACTAGTCTAAAATATAAATAAGTAAAAGTAGATAAATCAAAATGAAGGTTGGGTGAATAAAGTTATTAAGAATATCTAATATTTATTTGGGTTAATTCTTGTGGTTTAGAAGACACAATTTTCAATTGATAATAAATATTGGACATTAGGAAAAAAAAATTAATGACGCATTTATGAAGTTTAATTGTGACTTGCTTCACAAGTCAAGTTAGTCAACTTCGTAATTGCTAAGTGGACTTTCATTTTAAGAAAATAGAAAAATTAAACATATAAGTTTGAATGAGTTTAACATCGATGCTATTTAATTTAAATAATTTAAATATATTTAGGGAAATATAATATGAATTAACTTTATTAAATTGAGAACATGTCAATTATTATCAAGTTATTTTCTTAAATGGTAAACCAAATTTTATGAGAAGAAAATGAGTGAGTGGAATATGACATTTTATTTAGTTACACGATGTAAATTTTACATCAAAAAATATAAAATGTTTTCTTTAATTCGTCCTTTCAATTGATAAATGATAATTATTCTAGTCAAATCTTATTATGATATAAAATAATTTAACTATGGATAGTCATTTTAATCCTTAGGTTACCCTTTATTAGAATTTCATCCTCATTACCACCTCATCATCCTTAAGGGGTCTTAGACAAAGACACCCAACCCGATTGAGATTATCCATCAATTTTAGGGTGTGCATGATGAGCTTCTCAACATTGCTTACGACATTCCTCCTCCCCTCTTATGTGGGAAATGATTTTTTAATGATGTTGCATGACATTGACAAGGGTTTATGTGTGTATTTGTACCTCGATCTTCATAAGGGCTAGTAGATGAAGCTAAGAAAAAAAAATTGGTTGTGTTCATGGCCATAGGTTAAATATGGACATTGCATATGTATATCTGGGAAGGAATAGAGGGTTGAGGCCTATCACCTCAACAAGATATTCATTTGAGGGACTATAATGAAAATAAAATTAAGAAGTAACTAAATTGCAATTAAAATCCTTGTTCATACATCTAAATATTGATTGAAAGTATAAACTTGACCTTTGTCAAGACGAGCAAGGATACCTAAACTAGTAGGATAAGATAGGAATAAGGTGATTGAAGATGCCATGATAGTAGTCAGATATTAGCAGTGCCAACTTTAATGAGATTCACACTTTATATTAGTCATAATACTAGGTTTGATATTTTGTTAGATTAAATTCTCAAGCAACAATTAATCTTGTGGCAAGACTATTAACATACATTTGACCATCATAGGAAAATAATAAAGATATGATGACATAGGTACGTCTTGGAGAAATTAAGTTAGTGGCATGTATTGTAGGTAGGGAGAATAAAAGGAATAGGTTTCATTGTTCATAATCTAACCAATTTTGATCCACGATAAGAGCAGTCTTCTCATTCCTTTGAGACCTAGTTTCGACAATGCTAGTATTGGGAGCAAGAGTGTAATTGGAAGATAATAAAATTACGACGCATGTATTATAGTGCAAGTTGGGTATCTCTCATTATGAGTTTGAACCTTAAATAATTTGACTTTTAAATGTGACCAACTTATTGGTGAGTCGACCCAGTATAATACTCTTCCTCACTCTGCCCTTAGGCAACATGTTGGATTCAATGTTGGTCATCTACCATCAGTCAACGTGTATACCATGGTGTCCACTCGAGCAATGGTTGTTAGAGAATGGTGTCTCACGTGTTTAATAAAAAAAAATTGTGGGTTAACTAATTATCATGGGCTAGTTAACTAATCGACAATACACTAGTTAACTAATTATCATGGGTTAGTTAACTAATTATAATGGGCTAGTTAACTAATTATCATGGGTTAGTTAACTAATTGATAATGGGCTAGTTAACTAATCTATAATGGGTTAGTTAAATAATTATCATGGGCTAGTTAACTAATTGATAATGGACTACTTAACTAATTATCATGGGTTAGTTAACTAATCTATAATGGGCTAGTTAACTAATTATCATGGGCTATTTAACTAATTATCATGAGATAGTTAACTAATTTATAATGGGCTAGTTAACTAATTGATAATGAGATATTTGACTAATTACCATGGGCTAGTTAACTAATTGATAATGAGCTAGTTAACTAATTGATCATGGGCTAGTTAACTAATTAATGATGGGCTAAATAACTAATTGATCATGACCTAGTTAACTAATTATCATGGACTAGTTAACTAATTGATCATGGGCTAATTAACTATTGATGATGTGCTAGTTAACTAATTGATAATGTGCTTGTTAACTAATTGATAATGGACTAGTTAACTAATTAATCATGGGCTAGTTAACTAATTATCATGGGTTAGTTAATTAATTGATAATGGACTAGTTAATTAATTGATAATGTGTGAGTTAACTAATTATCATGGGCTAGTTAACTAATTATCATGGGTTAGTTAACTAATTGATAACGGGCTAGTTAACTAATTATCATGTGTTAGTTAACTAATTGAGCATGGGCTAGTTAACTAATTCTTGATGGGCTAGTTAACTAATTGATCATGAGTTAGTTAACTAATTATCATAGGTTAGTTAACTATTGATAATGTGTTACTTAACTAATTAATAATGGGCTAGTTAACTAATTGATAATGGGCTAGTTAACTAATTATCATGCGCTAGTTAACTAATTGATAATGGGCTAATCAACTAATTATCATGGGCTAATTAACTAATTAATAACAACTTAGTTAACTAATTATCACGGGCTAGTTAACTGATTGATAATGGGCTAGTTAACTAATTGATAATGTACGAGTTAACTAATTGATGATGGGCTAGTTAACTAATTGATAATGAGCTAGTTAACTAATTCTTATAGGCTAGTTAACTACTGATAATGTGCTAGTTAACTAATTGATAATGGGCTAGTTAACTAATTATCATTCACTAGTTAACATAGACTAGTTAACTATTGATAATGTGCTAGTTAACTAATTAATAATGTGCTAGTTAACTAATTGATAATGAACTAGTTAACTAATTATCATGCGCTAGTTAACTAATTGATAATGTGCTAGTTAACTAATTGATAATGTGTTAATTAACAAATTGATAATGTGCTAGCTAACTAATTGATAATGTGCTTGTTAACTAATTGATAATGGACTAGTTAACTAATTAATCATGGGCTAGTTAACTAATTATCATGGGCTAGTTAATTAATTAATAATGGGTTACTTAATTAATTGATAATGTGTGAGTTAACTAATTGATAATGTGTGAGTTAACTAATTATCATGGGCTAGTTAACTAATTGATCATGGGCTAGTTAACTAATTATCATGGGCTAGTTAACTAATCGATAATGTGCTAGTTAACAAATTGATAATGGACTAGTTAACTAATTGATAATGTGCTAGTTAACTAATTGATAATTGGCTAGTTAGATTAATTATCATGGGCTAGATAACTAATTGATAATGTGTTCGTTAACTAATTGATAACGGGCTAGTTAAATAATTATCATGCGTTAGTTAACTAATTGACAATGGGCTACTTAACTAATTGATCATGGGCTAGTTAACTAATTTTTGATGGGCTAATTAATTAATTGATCATGGACTAGTTAACTAATTGATCATGAACTAATTAACTAATTATCATAGGCTAGTTAACTATTGATAATGTGCTAGTTAACTAATTAATAATGTGCTAGTTAACTAATTGATAATGGGTTAGTTAACTAATTATCATGCACTAGTTAACTAATTGATAATGTGCTAGTTAACTAATTGATAATGGGATAATTAACTAATTATCATGGGCTAGTTAACTAATTAATAACAACTTAGTTAACTAAGTAATAACAACCTAGTTAACTAGATATCATAGTTTGTTAATTGATTGATAATGGGCTAGTAAACTAATTGATAATGTACGAGTTAACTAATTGATAATGGGCTAGTTAACTAATTATCCTGGGCTAGTTAACTAATTGATAATGGGCTAGTAACTAATTATCATAGACTAGTTAACTACTGATAATGTGCTAGTTAACTAATTGATAATGGGCTAGTTAACTAATTATCAATCACTAGTTAACTAATTGATAATGGGTTAGTTAACTAATTATCATAGGCTAGTTAACTATTGATAATGTGCTAGTTAACTAATTGATAATGTGTTAATTAACAAATTGATAATGGGCTAGTTAATTAATTTTCATGGGCTAGTTAACTAATTATCACGGGATAGTTAACTATTGATAATATGCTAGTTAACTAATTATCATGGGCTAGTTAACTAATCGATAATGGGTTAGTTAATTAATTGATAATGTGTGAGTTAACTAATTGATAATGTGTGAGTTAACTAATTATCATGGGCTAGTTAACTAATTGATAATGTGCTAGTTAACTAATTGATAATGAGCTAGTTAACTAATAATTATGGGCTAGTTAACTAATTGATAATGTGTTAGTTAACTAATTGATAACGAACTAGTTAACTAATTGATAATGAGCTAGTTAACTAATTGATCATAGGCTAGTTAAGTTAACTAATTGATAATGTGCTAGTTAACTAATTGATAATGAGCTAGTTAACTAATAATTATGGGCTAGTTAACTAATTGATAATGTGTTAGTTAACTAATTGATAACGAACTAGTTAACTAATTGATAATGAGCTAGTTAGCTAATTGATCATGGGCTATTTAACTAATTATCATAGACTAGTTAACTATTGATAATGTGCTAGTTAACTAATTAATAATGTGCTAGTTAACTAATTGATAATGAAATAGTTAACTAATTATCATGCACTAGTTAACTAATTGATAATGTGCTAGTTAACTAATTGATAATGGACTAATTAACTAATTATCATGGGCTAGTTAACTAATTAATAACAACCTAGTTAACTAATTATCATGGGCTAATTAACTGATTGATAATGAGCTAGTTAACTAATTGATAATGTACGAGTTAACTAATTGATAATGGACTACTTAACTAATTATCATGGACTAGTTAACTAATTGATCATGGACTAGTTAACTCATTATCATGGGCTAGTTAACTACTGATAATGTGCTAGTTAACTAATTGATAATGGGCTAGTTAACTAATTATCATGGGCTAGTTAACTAATTGATAATGGGTTAGTTAACTAATTATCATGGGTTAGTTAACTAATTGATAATGAGCTAGTTAACTAATCGATAATGAGTTAGTTAACTAATTGATAATGGGCTAGTAAACTAATTATTGTGGGTTACTTAACTAATTATCATGGGATAGTTAACTAATTGATAATGGCCTAGTTAAATAATTATCATAGGCTAGTTAACTATTGATAATGTGCTAGTTAACTAATTGATAATGTGTTAATTAACAAATTGATAATGGGTTAGTTAATTAATTATCATGAGCTAGTTAACTAGTTATCAGGGGCTAGTTAACTATTGATAATATGCTAGTTAACTAATTATCATGGGTTAGTAACTAATTGATAATGGGCTAGTTAACTAATTGAAAATGGGCTAGTTAATTAATTGAAAATGGGCTAGTTAATTAATTGAAAATGGGCTAGTTGACTAATTATGATGGGTTCGTTAACTAATTGATAATGGGCTAGTTAACTAATTGAAAATGGGTTAGTTGATTAATTGAAAATGGGCTAGTCAACTAATTGATAATGGGCTAGTTGACTAATTGATAATGGGCTAGTTGACTATTTATAATGGGCTAGTTAACTATTGATAATGTGCTATATAACTAATTAATAATGGGCTAGTTAACTAATTATCATAGGCTAGTTACCTAATTGATAATGGGTTAGTTAAGTAATTATCATGGGCTAGTTAACTAATTGATCATGAGCTAGTCAACTAATTTATAATGAGCTAGTTAACTAATTGATCATGGGCTAGATAACTAATTATCATGGGTTAGTTAACAAATCATAATGTGCTAGTTAATTAACTGATAATGAGCATAAATACAATTTTTTTCTCCTGCTCCTGCTCGTTTTGAAGTTTTGAATTCTGCTCGCATGGTAGACTCTGTCGTGGGGGTTCTTATGGGTCCCCTACCCCCCCGACCCATGCTCTCCTCCTGTGAGGACGTGTATGGAGGGTACCCCCCCTATGGGATCTGCGCCTTCTCCTGCTGGCATTTTGCGGGATATGGAGGTCCCGGGAGACTCGTTTGTGCTGGCGACTATGATTCCTCTGATTGCTGCTTGGAAGAATATCTTGACTAGTGGGAACCTAGCTTACTCATCTTTGGTCCCCCCTGAGTCAGTCACTTTTGTTGACTCTGTGTTTGAAATTCCTGACACGGTTAGTGACAGGATCCTCTCCTCCATGGAGAATGCGATGGTGGGTAGATTCCTCTCGTTTCGACCTACGGTGGATATGGTTCAAAAGTGGGTGTCTGGGAAATGGAGGCTTAAGGGCAGTGTGGAGGTCCGCGTGATGGCTGGTGGCCTCTTCCTCTTCCGTTTTGCTGTTGCTGAGGATTTGGTGCATACCTTGTCATCAGGCCCATGGGTTTACGGGAAACACAATTTGGCTTTGTGTAGATGGAAGCTTGGGTTTGACCCTATTGTAGACCTTAACATGTCGGCCCCTATTTGGGTGCGGCTGTCGGGCTTACCCCTTGAGTTCTGGGATGAAGCTATTTTTAAGGCTGTCGGTGACTGATTGGGACAATTTGTTACTTCGGATGCGGTCACTAAATCTAAATCAAGGTTAGTATTTGTTGGTTTTTGTGTCAACATTTGCGTTGATAAAGTTCTCCCAAATTCTATCAAGCTTTGCTCCAAGTTGGGAAACTGGGTTCAACCCATCTATTACGAAAACGCAGTGGTGTACTGTCAAAGATGTGCTAAAGCGGGGCACCTTATCTTCGATTGTAAATCGGCGGTCAGTAAGGTGGTTGTGGAGGCATATACGTCTGACCCCAAGATCCCGACTAAGGATGCTGTGAGGCCGTCGGGTGATTCGGAGATTGTTCCTCTAGATTTGGTTCATCCTATGCGTTCTCCGAGTCCTCCTTCACTTGGTGTTTCTCACCCTGTTTCGAAACCTAATGGCTTTGCGGTTTTGGAAACCTTACCTCGGGAGGGTTCAGTGCCTCAGGATCCTGCATCCTCAGCTGCTGTTGCTTTGTCTATTAAGGATCTTGATAAGGGTTGTGGCCCTGGCTCTTCGGCTGTTGATCCGTTGCCTGTTACTTTGGGGACCTGTGGGGATCTGGTTGAAGAAGGTGAAATCTAGGAGGAAGAGAGTTCCGGATTGGGTGAAGAATCTATTGATAATATGGAATGCTTAAAGCTAGAGAAAGCTGAAGAGGGAGGGATATGGACCACGCCTAAGAAGAAGGGTAGAAAGAAGAAGGCAGATGTGGGAGGGGATTCCAAGCCTAGGAGACCCTCGCAGAGATCCACAAGAACGTGCGAAACGACAAATGAAATTGCCCTGGGGAAGTAGAGGACATTGGAGGTGTCCTCAAAAAAAGGTCTGAAATGAGGATTTTGTCTTGGAATATTCGAGGACTTAATAGTTCGCACAAACAGCGTGCCCTGAAGAACTATATAATGGAGCATAAGATTTATGTTTGCCTCCTTCAGGAAACTAAGATGCTGATGGTAAATTTTGAAAAGGTTGTTAACTTTATCTGGCCTAATGCTTCGTTTATTCATAGTGATGCTGAGGGAGCCTCCGGGGGGTTGGTTGTGCTTTGGAATCCTTCCTATTTGCAGGGCCAGGAATTATTCTATTGTAAAAATAGCATTGGGGTTTCACTCTTTGTTAATGGAGTTGTTTGGTCTATAATTAATATTTATGCTCCCAACCAGAGAAATTCGAGAAATTGTCTTTGGAAGAATATGGTGTCTAAAATTAATATGAATAAGGGCGGGCAATGGCTAGTGGCTGGAGACTTCAACTCTCCCTTATTGCCATCTGAGAAAAGTGGGGGTCTCCTGGATTACACGGACATCATGACTGATCTGGAAAACTTTATGGGTTCTTCGGGGTTAATCGATATTGACCTTCGGGGCCAGCACTTCACCTAGTCTAATAGAAGGGTGGGTGCTGGTTTGATTAAGGTTAAGCTTGACCATTTCCTCTGTTCTCCCCATTGGACCAATATCTTAGGTGCCAATCTGGTCGCCCTTCCTAGGATGGTGTCTGACCACAACCCTCTTCTACTAACCACAAATATTCGCCCTTCTAATGGGCTCTACCTTTTTCGGTTTCAATTAATGTGGAGCTCCCATCCCGACTTCAAGATGAAAATTGCTGAGTGGTGGAATATTTATGTCCAAGGGTCCCCCATGTTGAGGCTATGTTATAAACTCAAACATATTAAACTAATGGTTAAAGGTTGGAACAGGAATGTGTTTGGTGATGTTTTTCAGAAAAAAAAATAGCTTGAGGGGAGGTTGAGGACCTTGCAGCAAGATATGGATAAGGGAGATGTCAGTCAATGGATCAATAATCAGGAAAAGGATGTCAGAATGGAATGGGAAAAAGTTCTAAAGACGAAGAGGTATTCTGGAAGCAAAAATCAAGAATTGAATGGCTAAAGGAAGGAGATAGGAGCAATTCCTTTTTCCATGTCTCTGTTGTCAAAAATCGGAAAAGGAAGCAAATCTCTAAACTGTTAAATAATTCTGGGGAGGTGATTACTGACCAATCTCTTATTAAGTCCTATGTGGTTGATTACTTCAAGGAGGCTCTCTCAGCCCCTACAGGGGTTCGAAACTTGAATATGGATGAGTGGATACTTCGGCATCTTCCTGAGTCCATCTCTCTGGTGGACAACTTGAGCATTCTTAAGAAAGTTTCTATGGAAGAGGTACGACTGACTACTTTTAGCATGGGGGCATTCAAAACTCCTGGCCCTGATGGGTTTCCTCTGGGGTTTTTTCAAATTTTTTGGGATACTGTGGGTTGGGACCTGGTTCTTGCGGCTAGGGATTTCTTCTAATCTGGTAAGATTCTTAAACAAATGAATCACAATTTTATTGCTCCTATACCTAAGATTAGTGAGCCTCTTTCAATGTTTGATTTCCGTCCTATTAGCCTATGTAACACTATCTACAAAATTTTCTCTAAGATTCTTGTCAACCGTCTCAAACCTCTTCTTGACAAAATTATTAGCCACACTCAAAAGGGGTTTGTTCTGGGGAGCAATATTCTTGATGCTGCTTTGACTACCCATGAACTATTCCACTCTATGGATAGATGTAATAATGCAGGAATGGTGCTTAAACTTGATATATCCAAAGCCTATGACAAGGTTTTGTGGGAATTTATTCCTAAGGTACTTGCTAAGTTTGGCTTTAACAGTCAGGTCATTGAGCTCATTATGGAATATGTTAGAATTGTTAAATTCTCGGTCCTGATTAATGGATCCCCCTGCAGGTTCTTCTCTACTCATAGGGGGATCAGGCAGGGAGATCCTCTCTCTCCTTACCTCTTTATTATTATTGCTGATGTGCTTAGTAGAAATTTTACCAGTTTGTTGTCAGAGGGCTCCATATCTGGTGTTAGAGTGGCTACCTCCCTCTGTCTGATTGTTATTCAGTAATTTGTGGATGATACCTTCTTATTTGGGAATGCTTCTATTTTGGAAGCTAGGAAATGGAAAGCCTGTCTTAATAGCTATGCCTCCTGCTCTGGACAGTGCATCAACTACAACAAGAGTAAGATTTATTTCTTTAATTGCTCTCCTAATTTGGAAAGCAGGGTGACTGCGATTCTTGGATGTGTTAGTGACTCTCTCCTGTCCGTTTATCTAGGGCTTCCTCTTACGGTCAAGGAGGTTCAATTGGAGTTTTGGAACTCTATTCTAGAAAGGATTCAGAGGAAGTTGGCTAGGTGGAAAGGATCCTTACTTAGTCATGCTGGCAAGTTGCAACTCATTACTGCGGCCATACAAGGTATCCCCACCTACTTTCTGATGATCTTTAGGATGCCTATGTACATAGTGGAAAAGTTGGAAAGGATTCAAAGGAATTTTCTTTGGGCTGGGACTGAGGAGAAAAATAAGATTGCTTTGGTTAAATGGGAAACTATTAGCTGGGCTAAATCTAAAGGGGGGCTTGGAATAAGGAAGATTGCTCCCTCTAATAGGGCGCTGGTTGCTAAGGTAGGGTGGGATCATTTAAGAAATTCCAAGGACTGGTGTAAAATCCTGAACGCCAAGTACCTTCAAAATAGGCCTCTGATTGATTGTCTTTCGGAACCCCACCCTCTCAGTTCGGTTGTCTGGAGGAGTATTTGTAGCATTCAAGGTTTGCTAAAAAAGGGGATAAAATGGAAAATGGGGAATGGGATCAAAATTAAATTATGGGAAGACGTTTGGCTCTTAGATTCCCCTTTGGCTACTTCTGACTTTAGGGGGTGATGATTGCTACTCAGAGATTCTTTGGGATTTATATCTGTGACTATGTGTCTGGTCCTCCTGGTGCTAGGATTTGGAGAGAGCTAGCCCTTTGTTTCCCCCACTCGCAGGATCTTAGTCATCTTGCTAGATCGATTCAGGTGTTACTATCTAGGTTTAGACTTCATTCCTATGATAGAGAGGATGAATTCTTTTGGGCCTTAGATAAACAGGGGGATCTCTCAATCAGATCCGCTTACAGTCTGCTAACTAATGTTAGTCTTGTGGAAGAACACTGGAGGAGAGTTTGGAATAGGCGCTTGATCCCTAAAATAATTTTTTTTTGGTGGACGGCATGTCACAATAGTATTCTGACCCAAGATAATTTGAGAATCCAGGGTTTATGCTTTCCCAATCGATGCTTTCTCTGCAAAGAGGGGGAAGAAACTATCAATCACCTCTTGCTTCACTGCCCGTTTGTTGCTGAAGTTTGGGGGATGGTCTATGAGAAATTTGAGGTAGAGTGGGTTATTAGCAAGGATCTTTTATCGTTTATTATGGGCTGGAATGGGCCTTTTTTGCATCCTCTAGTTTGTGAAATTTGGAGGCAAACCCCCCCTATCTTGGGTTGGTGTTTATGGAAGGAGAGGAATAATCGGGTCTTCAGGAATACTGAGCGGAGCCCCAAGGAGGTGTTAGGCTCGTAGAGGAGAATATCTTCCTCTTTGATGGAAAACTTCCTGAGGTTGGGCCGAGGGGCTTTGAAATAAAAATGGCTAAGAAATGGCACCAAGAGCTAAATGCTAATGCCTTCGACAATAGGAAACTATTAGCTAGAAGGAACACCAAATGGGAGCCTTTGGATTATGGATGGTTTAAAATTAATTTTGATGGTGCTGTTAAAGGGAGTCCAGGAAGGGAAAATATAGGTGGGATTATAAGAGATTCTATGGGCAACATGGTGGCAGGGTTTGTTGGTGGCATAGGGATTTAGTCGGCCCTTGTTGCTGAGGCTCATGCGTTGTTCATGGGTCTCAAAATTGTTGTCTCTCTAAGAATTGTTAATCTTCATATTGAGGGAGATTCGAAGGTGGTGACGGATGCTATGGAAAAGGAAAGATTCATAGGTTGGAACACCAAGGACATCTTATTGGATGCTAGTTTTCTCATGTCTAAATTAAGAAACAAAAAAGTGACTCATATTTACAGAGAAGGTAATAGTGTGGTGGATGCGCTGGCAAATCTTGGCTCGGGGTGGGACTTGGCTAGATGTTGGAGGAAACCGGAACAATTGCCGCCAAACATTCAAGCTTTGATCAAGCGGGAAAAGGCTTACATGGTAAATAATGACTTACAACTTCTGGATGACGAGGACTGATGGGGGGGCCCACTGGCATTTTTGGGTGTGGTGGTGGATTAATGCCTTTTGGGGTATGAAGGATAGGTGGAGTGCCACGAGAAAAGATGAGAGGGTGTGGAGTAGGGGAAAGGGCATCCACGTGTTGTTTCTTTGGGATGGGAGAATGGTATAGCTTATAAAAATATGATGATAAGATGGTAGGGAGGAAACGTTATTGATGTGATCAAACCTAGATTTGGTGACGTGATATGGGTTATTTGGAATGTCGTGATTGCTTCTCGAGAGGATGATGGTACTATGAGTATTAAGTTTTGGGAGAAGAGGGTACTTGGTTTATCTCCTAATTATTTTTGGAGATATGAGTGTATGAATAATGATGGGATCATCCAAGATGTGTATTGGTTGTATTCTAGAGGTTTCACATCAGCTAATTTAACTGGTGGTTCCTTCAACTTTGTTTGGTTGATTACTAATGTTAGCTTGTTGGGTTATCTGCATGGGATTTTGTGCCTTTCCTGCCTTTCCGCCAATTTTTGGCTCCTTCTTTGGTATCAAAAAATCATCAATCGCGGTGTCTTTTCTCACTGTTGCTTAGTTCACCTCCACGCGTGTAAATGGCTTGAAGGGATTAATTATCATAAGCCCTGCATTAATCATCCTTGTTTGATTTTTGTGCGCAATGTTTGGCTCTGGTTTTTTCTACATCTCATAGTTTTTCCTGTTCTTCCTGACAGTATGGGTGGAGATAGGGTGCAGACGGAGCCGGATAGCTGTGATGAATTCTGGAATAACCCTTTGGTCTGGCATATCTGCATTGAAGGAGGTATTGCCCTGCTCATGGAGTGTCTGGTCGGCCATGATCCCATCCTTTAGGGACAATTTGCATGTTCTTGGAAGGATAGAAGGGTTCTATTGGGGGGATTTCATTTGAAGTTAGCGAGGAGGTCATTGCGCGTGCCACAGGCTTGAGCTGCAAAGGAAAAAAATACCCTAAGCACACCAAAAAGCTAGACCACGAGAGCCTTAAGGCTTTCTTCAGAGGAGAGGAGACTCCAGTCAGGAATCAGGCAGGGTTCGAAAGAGCTGAGCTCCCCAAGCCGTGGGATATGGTCTGCATGGCTTTGATGAAATATGTGATGTTGGAAGGTAGGTACAAAACTTGTTTTTTCTATCACTTCCCTCTGCTTAACCATCTCAGACATAAAATGCTGCTTAGCTTTTCGTTTTTCCTTCTTATGGACCTGGAGAGCTCGATGGATAAATGTAATGCGGCAGCCTGTCATAATCCTGGTGATCTCCCACCTCTCCCGCTCCATCAGGGGCTTATCTTTTGCCTGTACCACTTTCATCTCACCCTCTGCCCCCCTACAGTCATCTTTGTCCGTGTTGAGAATATTGATCCCATTTCTTCGATTCACATCTCCCCAACTGAGTCCATGAGCCCTCCTCGGAAGCCTGTTGCTGATAATGTGGGGAGTACCAAAACCAATGTGGCTAATAAGAAGCTCAAGGGTGGGTTAGGCTTGGCGCATGCTAGGGCAACGGAAGGGCTTTGCAAGTTAAAGTCCACCAGGTTGACATGGTTGCTAATGTCACTAAGTCGAAGATGGGCAAGGAGAAAGGTTTGCAGGCTATGATTGCTAAGGAAGGCAAGGGCAAGGGCAAGAATGTGGTTGGGATTGACTCCAGAGGGGAAACGGTTGTTGAGACCAAGGAGCTGACTGGTGGGGAAAGTGGTAGGAGGAGATCGGGGAGGCTAGCCAAGAATAGAAAAAAGAGACTGATTATTGAGGACTCGGAGGTGGAGCAGTCGGACAGTAAGGGTTACAAGGAAGAAGAGTCTGACGATGAGATTGATGATTTGGGGGAGAAGCCCCTGCCTATGCCGATGGACAACAAGACTCCTTGCCTTGGCTCTGACTTGCACACTCCGTTGGTGACTAAGCCTGGTGAGATGCAGGAGACTAGGGATACTGGGGAAGATTCGGATATGGTGGCGAAGAGATTGAACACCCTGGATAAAAGATTTAGGGGCTTGACCTGCTTTACTATGAAACTGAGCCACTTTGTTACTAGTGCGTTGTCTAATGTCATAAAAGAGGAACTAGAGGGGAATAATACCTAGGAAAACAAAGAATGGGTGGGCGATGAGGTAGTGGACCTCCTGATCAAGAACTGGGATGAGGCCAGCTAGCTGCGCTTGCTAGTGGTCTGTCGGTTGTTTTTCAGCTGTCAGTGTGTTGTCCCTAGGCTGTCTCTGTGGTTTTTTCTGTTAATTTTTCCTGTTGTTGTTTCATTCCTTTTTGGCCCTAGTGGCTCATCGTGAGGGGTACAACGCCCTGTAAATGTTGTTTAACTTTTCAAAAACTAATTGATAATGGGCCAGTTAATTAATTATCATGTGCTAGTTAACTAATTGATAATGTGCTAGTTAACTAATTGAAAATGAGCTAGTTAACTAATTATCATGGGCTAGTTAACTAATTGATAATGAGCTAGTTAAAAGAATTGATAATGTGCGAGTTAACTAATTGATAATGGGCTAGTTAACTAATTATCATGGGCTAGTTACCTATTGATAATATGCTAGTTAACTAATTGGCAATGTGCTAGTTAACTAATTGTTAATGGGCTAGTTAACTAATTATTATGGGATAGTTAACTAATTGATAATGAGTTAGTTAACTAATTATCATGAGCTAGTTAACTAATTGATAATGGGCTAGTTAACTAATTATCATGTGTTAGTTAATTATTGATAATGTGTTAGTTAACTAATTGATAATGTGCTAGTAAACTATTGATAACGGGTTAGTTAACTATTGATAATGGGGTAATTAACTAATTGATCATGGGTTAATTAACTAATTGATAATGGGCTAGTTTACTATTGATAATGGACTAATTAACTATTGATAATGTGCTAGTTAACTAATTGATAATGTGCTAGTTAACTATTGATAATATGCTAGTTAACTAATTGATAATGGATTAGTTAACTATTGATAATGTGCTAGTTAACTAATTGATAATGGGCTAGTTAACTAATTATTATGGGCTAGTTAACTATTGATAATGTGCTAGTTAACTAATTGATAATGTGCTAGTTAACTAATTGATAATGAACTACTTAACTGATTATCATGAGCTCATTAATTATTGATAACATGCTAGTTAACTAATTGATAATGGGCTAGTTAACTAATTTATAATGGGATAGTTAGCTATTGATAATGTGCTAGTTAACTATTGATAATGGGTTAGTTAACTAATTGATAATGAGCTATTTAACTATTGATAATGGACTAGTTAACTAATTATAATGGGCTAGTTAAATAATTATCATGGCCTAGTTAACTAATTATAATGGTGTAGCTAACTAATTAGAATGGGCTAGTTAACTAATTAATAATGGGCTAGTTAATTGATAATGGGTTAGTTAACTAATTATCATCGACTAGTTAACTAATTATCATGGGCTAGTTAACTAATTGATAATGGGCTAGTTAATTAATAACGGACTAGTTAATTAATTATTATGAGTTAGTTAACTAATCTGTAATGGACTAGTTAAGTAATTATCATGGGCTATTTAACTAATTATCATGAGTTAGTTAACTAATTGATAATGGGATAGTTAACTAATTATAATGGGCCAGTTAACTAATTGATAATGAGATATTTAAGTAATTATCAATGGGCTAGTTAACTAATTGATCTTGGGCTAGTTAACTAATTGATAATGGGCTAGTTAACTAATTGATTATGAGCTAGTTAACTAATTGATGATGGACTATTTAACTAATTGATCATGGGCTAGTTAACTAATTATCATGGGCTAGTTAACTAATTGATCGTGGGCTAGTTAATTAATTATCATGGGCTAGTTAACTATTGATAATGTGCTAGTTAACTAATTGATAATAGGTTAGTTAACTAATTATCATGTGCTAGTTAACTAATTGATAATGTGTTAGTTAACTAATTATCATGGGCTAGTTAACTAATTAATAATAGGCTAGTTAATTAATTATCATGGGCTAGTTAACTAATTGATAATGGGTTAGTTAATTAATTGATAATGTGTGAGTTAACTAATTGACAATGGGCTAGTTAACTAATTATTATGGGCTTGTTAACTAATTGATCATGGGCTAGTTAATTATTTGATCATGGGCTTGTAACTAATTGATCATGGGCTAGTTAACTAATTGATCATGGACTAGTTAATTAATTATCATGCGCTAGTTAACTAATTGATCATGGGCTAGTTGAGTAATTAGAATGGGCTAGTTAACTAATTGATAATGGGTTAGTTAAGTAATTATCATGGGCTAGTTAATAATCGATAATGGGCTAGTTAACTAATTATCATGGGCTAGTTAACTAATAATCGATAATGCACATCTGACGAGACAACGTCCCATTGAGTCTTGCCAGTTACAGACTGCTCTGACTTAGAGTTTGTGAATAGTTCTGACATAAACTATTAATTTATGCAGAACCTCGCAGTACTTCCTTGCAAAAACTATTCGATTAGACATGAGCAGGGCTTGCACGGGCACAACCATCGGATGCACATGGTGCATTCTGATGGTTGGATAGTTAGTGGCAATTGATAGAGGATAGAAGTGGTCATTGATTATCTTACTAGTGGTACATGTTAGAATATTGCAAAATAGGGTTGTTGTAATAATGAGCTACGATTGATTACATTCAAACCCAAAAAATATAATTGGAAATTATCTATATTCCTATACACATCAGAGTTTTGACCACAAGTATCTCCAGACCTATGAATAACACATTATCTGCCTGAAACTTTACAAATATGTCCCTATAATTTCTCTATCATATACACAATGGGTGTGTTAGCTCCCCTAAGCAATGTGAAAGGTAAAAAAATTTGGCTACTTCCACCTCAGAACTAGGGAGCTTAGCAACTGTCACATATAGAATTCTATCCTTATGAGCCACCTTGAGGCCTTCCATATTCACGTCTTCTGGAAATGTAAATGTCCTCATAAATCTCACCTTTCTTTGCTCTAGGCTATTTATCTGAAAGGACACGAGGATGATTATTTAACAAGATATAGTTTTTTAATTCTTCAATGTTGTTTTATATTACATTAGTTTTGCTCTCAATGCTGGAAGTCCCTGATCCAATCTTTTTCATTCCATATTGGACATATGTTAGTTAGGGTTAAACTCTACTTATACTTTGTAAATAACTAAGGCTGAAGCTCTATATTATCCATTCTTTTTCAAGTATGGACTTCAATTCATCATTTATATCTACAAGTGATATTATCTTACTCAACCTTGGGTCTAATTCGATCAGCGAGACATTTAAGAAATTTGAATTGATTTAAAATTATTTGAAACTTAGATTCATACCATAGAGCACCACATAATCTAGTTTAGTTTTTTTTTAAAACAAAAATTTATTGTTATTGCTATTATTTTTAATACTGGAATAACACTTCATATTTGCATCCATATCTACAGATGTGCAGTAATTCAGTTTGCAAGAGAAGCATTGAAATAAATGGTGTAATAGTAAAAATAAACACTGAAGCTTTTAAAATGTGGGGAGTATAGGGTACATGTGCATGCCTTATTACTTCATGATACAAAGCTCTCCCTTATTACAAGCTTAAGTTGAGTATGTTCTTTCCATCTATACAAAAGGAAAATGCAAATAAATGTACACTATCTTTTTCAAATAACAAGTGGAAATATCACATTATACCAAACCCTATGTCCTATATTACATTATTTCTTTCACCGAGACAGATCAAACTAAAACTTTCTTTATGACAATTTAATTTATAGAAATGAAATGAATAACGTATCAAGAATGTGACTTTCTCTCATTGATTTTCCTTTCCTTTGTTTCAATAAGATACTGTTGTGCAATTTTGTACACACGCCCCACTCAAAGTAGGGACCCTTTTTTCTTGGCTTTTTTTGTTTTCCTCTTTGCTTTCTCTTTTGGGTCTTTGGTGGTTTGATCATGGGATTCGGTCACTTTGCAGTGTTCCTTGATGCTCATCTTGCTTATGCAAACACCCTTGTTGAAGAACACTTTGCAAATCATGAGTCTTGGGTCAATTTCGGGTTTTTACCTGGTTTAAAGATTTTCCTCCTCTGACGGATTTCCCCAGTTGTCTTGAAAACCCAACGGAGGATGGTTCACACTATTTCGAAGATTTTGATCCTTTGCAAAATTCTATGTCGATCAGATTTTCTCGAAATTCCTTTTCTGCCTCGGATCCCCGAACTCATTTTGAATTGTCTTGTCATTGCATTAAAGGCTCATGTACGGGCTCTGCCATTGTGTTTAATAAGGTTTGAGTTGGTCTTTTATGCTATGAGTCGATCTTATTTTGCCTTAAGTGAATTTGGAGGAGCTCAGTCGTGATTGCTTGGCGTGATTGGTGTTTGGACTTGCATATTTTTGAGCTTGGTCATGGTTTTCTTGGCATCTTTGTTGTTGTTGCTTGCTCACATGTCAAACTTACTTCCAGTCATTGTTGCTATCGATTTCACTTCATCAATGGTATGTATTTGTTTCCCTACTGTCGATTGATGAATGTGAATGTTTCTTTGGCGTGCTGGGCGTGCTTGAGATTTGGATTTCAATATTTTGGGGGGTTTGCAATTAAGCTAGGGTTTTTTCCTTCACATTTTGACCTCCCCTTTTAAAATTGGCATTGCTTCCTTTGCTCATTTTGTGACTTAATCACGTTATGCTAGGATGGTTTTGTTTATCTCCCTTCCAATTTGATCTTGTGAGCGAGTGGATTGAAACTGTAATTTTGCGTTCATCCTGAAACCCTAGGGTTCGATCATGAATTCATTACTAATACTTTTAGATCACCCTTGGGAGAATTAGAAAATTAAATCCATTGATGAACGATTTGAAGTGAGTAGAATTCGACCTTGAAATCCCAAATTCATGATCATTCGATCAATTTGGGCGAAATCCTGACTAAGTGGTGATTTAGGGTTTTCTGTGTCTTCGTGGATTTCCTTCGCCCTAGGATTTCCCCGAATTTCCATCCCTTGTTCGTTTTCCCGAAAGATCACATAAAGCATGGAAACTGGACTGGTTTCATGAAAATCCACTGCCTTATTATTTCCCTGATTTCTATTGCCCCTTCATTTCCCCGAAAAGTGTTGAGTCTTGTTAACTTCACAGATTTTCGTCCCCGACAAAATTCCCTGAAAATCATTATGAATGAAGAACAAAGGGAGTGCATGAATTAATTGTTAATGAATTTATGTGGTATGATTGATTTGGATGATTTAAAGGATATGTGCAAATGTTTCTTCAAATCTGTACGATGATTGAATGCTTTTGGGGTGTTATTTGAGTTTCATCGCTAAAATCCACTTGGCCCGGAATTCCTTGAAATTCCTTTTTGGCTTGAATTCCACAAAGGGCTAAAATCCCGAACTTTGTGAAAGGATGCTTAATGTTATTCTTAGAGGATTCTGATTGATTTTTTGGATTTCTTTGGTGATTGGCATGCATTTATGATGGACTACTTGGATTCTTATACTATGATCGATATTTATTGTGGTCTCTCGAATGCAGGCTACATCAAGCAAAGATATTATTGGAAGAGCTAAAGGCAAGGTGGTGGATCCTAGTGATGAGGGAGCTTCTGCCATCTCAAAGGTAGAAAGGATTAAGATAGATATCAAAAGCAAATTTCCTGAGACCAAGTTGTCTTCCATTTGGTTAGGGGTCATTGATACCAAGGTAGGAAAATGAGACTATGAAGAATTCAAGGCAGGAATGGCGACACATGATCCCCCATTGTTGGCCAGAAGATTGGTGGAATCAGGGTTAGCTAATGTGGCTGGGTTCCCACCTACAATGCAATGCTATGAATTGGTTTTGGAGTGTGCTAGACACTATGATAGAGGTACACAGAGAGTGATTGGCCCACAAGGTAGGGTGCTTGCTAGCTTCTCTCCTGTCTCTATAACACAAACATTTGATATGCTTGATAGACCCAGTGTCGTAGGCTTAGACCTGGATGTATATAGGAAATTTTATGAAGAGGATACCAACAAGGCCTTACAAATTGTCAACTCTTGGTTGGAAAATCCTAAGCCTCATATCTCCAAACTTTCAAAATAGTTATTCAAGGAAAAGTTCAGGTCAGAATACTATGATGCCATCACACTCCTTAGCAGGGTTGTAGGCCTGAAAAGTGTAGGGGTCTTTGAGAGCTGGATGTTGTCATAGTAAGAATGGAACAAAAAACTGATTATCATTGGGCAAGCATCATCAATGCAGTGATACATGAGAAATTGTGTAATGTGTTGCAAACCAAGAGTTTTACCATGACTTCTTATTTGGTCTATACCTTGGCTAGATCTCACCCATATAAAGGATTAAGTACTCGAGGGGTATTTGGACAGGATGCGATTTATGAAGTGTACCCACAGTTGCATTTGGATGGTTCAAGCTACAAGAGGGTGAATGATGCATTCACCATGCATATCACAAGACTACTACAAGGAGTAGAACATGTAAGGATTTCTGATGCATCCAAGGAGTTAATACAAAGGTATGGAGGGTGGTTTATCCAGTTCCCTACCTTCTCATATATCAGAATTGATGGTTGTCAAAGGGCTCCTTACAGATTACCAAGGCATCCAATAGACCACATCATACTTCTGGAAGTCACTAGGCAGATTTGAGCCTTTGATGATATTTTGAAGGACATGCATAAAAATGGCTTTAGGAATGACTTTCCATTGAGGATAGGAACTAATGAGGTATGCCCCTCTTTGATGTCAGCACATTCCTTTGAAGAAGAAATGAGTACTTTGGGTTTGGCATTCCATACCAAGAGATGTAGATTTGGTAGGACACAAGAAGCCCAAAAGAAAGCAAGCAGGGATTTCAAGCATAGGGATGACATTGAAGATTATTGGGTGAATTTCAAGGATGAATTTGAGGTCATAAAGAGGAAATACTCAAGACTAATTGCCCACTTAATCAGGTTGTTCAACGTTAAATTCATTCTTGATCAGTTGGATGATGATGAATAATTGATACATAATCATGACTATGAGCCCATCAAGGATAAATCAGTGGGGGGAATCAATTGGTTGGAGGAAGAGAAAACTGAATTGGAGAAAATTAATGCTCTTGTGATCAAATAAACCAAGTTGTGGATCAAGCAAAAAATATGGGAGCTAGATAATCAAGGCATGTAGTACACATATGATCTGATGGGAAATTTGGATTCCCAATCTACCTCTGAAGATGATGAACAAGATCTAAAGGGTAAGGAGAAGGTGGGGTCTCCCTTCAAAATCAAAATTAAGGGTTCCCAGGAAGAGATAGAGGAAAAAAAGAAAAGGAAGCCAATTGCCAAAAAGAGGAAGAATGTCCTTAAGGAAGATAGGTCTACTGCATAAAAGGAACTGGCTGAAGAAGGTGAGAAGGATGATGTTCCTATGCCTAAAAGAAGAAGATTGGTCAAGATTGCAAAGAAGAAAAATGATGAACCTTCCGAGGAGGAGAAAAGTACAGGTCCCCAGGTAGTAGAAGTGGAAAGCTCTGAAGGAAAGACACAATTTTATACAAGGAGGTCAAGGACTCCTTCTCCAAAGGACAGTGTATTAAAAGAAAAGGTCTCCATAGATGCCCTTGTGATGGAACAATAGAAGGATGTCTCTCCCCTTCCTGAATCACATAATGTGCAACATGAACCCAAGGATGTAGAGATTGGTGATCATCAGGAAGATGATGAAGAAGGATTCAAAGAGGGAGAACTCTATAGCACTGAGGAAGAGATAGAAAAGATCATACTGTCCCCATTGGTAAGTTATGAAGATTCATCTGTTGAAGATAAGGGAGACAAGTCTCTGGGAAAAGAAGAAGTGCCTACAAGGACTCCTCCATCAATGTGTGAGGAGGATGAACATAATGTGGAAAAGAATGAAAATCCAAAGCAAGATGAGGAAGACAAGGAAGGAGACAAGGTTGAGGAGGTGCCCTCAGAGCATAATGTGAATGTTGATTCTTCTAGTGATCAATAAGGGAAGGACAAGAAAGATGTCCTGCAATCAGTTTCCACCGTCCCTAGCTAGTTGGATAAGAGGTTGAAGACTAAGCAAATTGTTGTAGATGACACCCCTCCAAACTGGGAAGACCTATTAGCTAACATAGGAAAGGGAAAAGCAAAGAAAAAGGCTAAGGTTATTTCCAAGATTGACAGAGATGAGGCAAACAACCGGGTGATACATATTGCTACTCCTGCACCTAATAAGGATAAGGATGAGGTAACTAGCTAGGACTATATTATTCAGACCATCAATCTTGGGCCTACCTCCATGATACAAGAAGTTGAAGAGTTACAAGGATCTAATGCTGTAGTTTCAGGTAGATTCAATCAGGAGGTACAAGCTAAGGACGAATTGAAGAAAGAGAATGAGAGATTAAAAATATATTTGCAAGATCTCATGAATCCTTTGCAATCTATCTCTTCATCATCTGCAGTAGGCCTTCTACCTGGGGATACCATCACTAAGTTAGAAAAAATGAAAGCCACCACACAGGTTACCCACGAATGGCTACAAGAAGTGAGACATAGAGGAGATAAAATGATTAAGGACATTTTATCCACTTGTGGTGATGCCCGTAGATCTTTTGACTAGTTGTAGAATGTGCTAGCGCAAGACAAAACTGATACAGACCTCCTGCAAAAATCAAAGACAATCATGGATTATACAGAAGAAAAGTTGGTGAGTGATGAGATCCTACCTTCTTCTAAGGCTTCAAAACCTTGGGAATGGTATGAATTATTGCATATTAATCAGAGGGTTTCAAAGAAGATTCATAAACAAGGGCAACAGATTGGGAATACATTGAAAGATGTTTTTGGTAAGTGTATTCCATTTTTTGAGATTATGACTAGGAGAAATAAGTTTGCATTGAAGCACCTAAGTCTGGAGAAGTTGAGGGAATGGTGGCATGAGATCTATGATCTGGTTGATGGTGGTCCATTTACTATACACCAACTTGATGATGTGGCCACATATGTTGCAGTCATGGAAAAATATCAAACTCTAAAGGAGGAGTGGGATGAGGTCATCAAGAAATCAAGGGAAGAAATTAAATCTTTGGATAGAAGGTTCAAAATATTAAATACTCCACCTTTGGTTGATCTAGAAGAGGTTTTCCTTAGCGTGCAAGATACAATAGGTCCAGGGAAAGATAAAGGGCCGACCAATGGGTGAATGCCTCGAAATTTGTGCTTCCCATTATTTCTTCTCCAGCCTTTGCTTGCATTGGACTGATTATAGGAAGATTCCAGACTGACCTCGAGAGGAGACTCAAGCATTTAATAAAGTTTTATGTTTTAATTTTGGGGTTTTCCTTTCTCTAGCTGACCTGTTTTATGGCCGACTTTCTTTGTAACCCTAGCTTGGGATGACATTCTCTATAAATGTGGCATGTGGCCTCATTGATGACAATAGTAGAAAAAGAAGATTATATTTTTGAAGCAAGTTAAGCAATAGAGCAGAAAAGCTAGAGTTAGAAGTTAGTTTTATTTTGAAGAAAATGTTGTAACACAAAATATTGGAATTGTTGCTATCATTGGTGATTCAATACAAGTGAAGACATTGTGCTTTGGTGGCCTCTCTTGGATTGATTTATTTTGCATGGTTCTTATTCTATCTTTCTTAATTGCTTTGAAATCTTGAATGAATGTTAGATTTGGAGTTAAGTGATTTAATGGTATTTGTGATTTGATACTTGGGGTGTTGTAGTGATCCCTGATCCATACTTTTAGCAACTCATTGATTGTGGGTTGCTGTGTAAAGTTAGTTTGGATCTTATATTTGTGAGTTTAGTTCAACTATGGGTATTTATTCATTTCAATTGCAAAAAAGGGTTGGTTTGAATGAACATTCATGATCTAAAAATATTTGATTCCTTAGAAGATTGCACTATTTCTCTAAAATTGCAGGTTAAATCTAGGTTAAGCAGAAATTAGTTTTGAGGGATTGGTCTATTTCAAGTATTGTGTCATTGGTATTATTGATCTTAGGAGTAAATCTTTAATCTTAGGATTTTTGAAACCCTTATCTTTTTCCATTTTTAAAAATTTGAGTTAGGGTTAGGTTTAAGAATTTTGAGTATCAATATATTGCAAAATCTGATAAGTTTAGAGCTCCCAACGTTTTTCTTGTAACGTCCCTTTGTGATTGTAGACATCTAAATTTGATCACTTCTATATGATCAAAATCGTCTACTCTATCCATCTATGTCATTAATAGTGATTAAATAATTTATTTAATCATTATTTCATTTTCTGTCTAAGGTTCCTAAAGTATGTAATTGAATAATTAAATACTTTACCTTACACCTTTTCTTCTCTAAATTAAATAAATAGAACAATTTATTTAATTTAGTCATTTGACCTATTTGGGTTAAAACCAATTTTTAATCCCTCTTTTTCTCTCTCCTTGTCACATTCTCCATAATCCTCTTTTAATCTGGATTAAATTAATTAATCTGTGATTAGGATGTGCATCACTTAATCAAGGTTAGTGTCACATCCTCAATAATCTCCCACTTGCCTCTAATCTCTCATAATTATCATAATCCTCTGTTTGCACAATCTTAATCAAAATCATTAGCCACATTTGGCATACCTTTTTTGGTCAACCTTTCCACTTGCCTTTTTTGGCCTTGACTCTCTTTCCCATGTGAATTTTTAATTCACATTTATTCACCCAAGGCTCCCCTCTTCCCCATGTGAATTTTTAATTCACTTTTATCTTTCCAAGGTCTACCCTGATGAGCCCAGTTTTTGGCACATCTAGATCATAGTTTTACAAACACTTTTATGCTTTTTCATTATGCTAAAGCAAACATTTGGTACTGAGTATGGGATAAAACATAAAAAATTTATGCTTAATGTAATAAGTATATTACACCAAGTCTTCCATGGTTATTACTTTAAATGTTTTATTAGTTTGATGAATGCCTTAGTAAACCTTGTGTGATGACAAACCTCCTACAGCCTCTACTATTGAACTTCCTGTAGCCACGCCTGGAATAATATTTGCTTTAGATTAATGCTTAAATAGATGTATAAATAAAATGATGAATCATCTTAAATGTTGAACATGTTGAGCTAACTCTCTACCTCAGAAATAGCTGGCCAGATATTTTAGGTACCACGATTGGAGGAAGGAATTCAATTCCCACTCGTGGGTAGAAGACCAAATCAATGAAGACCGGTTCAACATCAGAAGAATAGGGAGTTAGTTTCAACTCATTCGCCGTACAAGAGGAGTGTTTCAAAAATCTAGCTCAGGTGTCTTGATGGCGCATAAATCCAGGATGATGGCACTTTAAGGCTGATGAACTGATTTGACTTAGTGCTTTCATTTCTATCCACCGCTTTGCTAAGTTAGTTGAATGTAATAAAGACCTCCTGATTTATAAGGGAAGGTTAGTAGTTAGATTTAGTTTCAATAAATATCTCATTCTCCTTTAGAGAATGGGCTGGAAGATTGTTGTTGTAAACACATTTTCAATTTCAGAAATACAATCAAGAGAGATTGCGTGCTATGTATTGTTTTACCTTGAATCAATAAAGTTTATGAAGTTTTTTGCCTAATCTATTGTCTACTTTTGGCATTACCTAAGGGGGCCCACTTAGGGAACCACCTTTACTTTCATTCTGTAAGTTAGGATAGTTGCACTTTCTTTCATAGAAGTTAATGTGTCTATTCTTGTAGCTGGTAGAAACACAGAGCTATCAACTATTCCTACAACCACTAGATGCAGAGTAGTTTTATCTTTCAGTTTTCATTTCCAAAGCAAGTTATTCAGTAAAGTTATCATAATAATTAGAGTTATAGTATAAAGCATCTTAGGAAATCATGCATGTCTGGGAAAGGTGATTAGTGCATATATTGTGCTTACCCATTTCAAGTTCACGTCCTCGGGTTGATAATTAAATGAGGTCCTTTAGCAGATTATGGTTGTTGGTTTTGATGTTCAATCCCTAAGTAGAGGAATTCATGTTCCTAGTTATTAAGTTGATTAAAGAACACTACATTTTTGGCGTCGTTGTCGGGGATGGTGTCAAACTAAAGACCTATTGCGGGCATGTTAGTAGGTAGCTTGAAGTTTTATTCCTGGAGTTTAGATCAAAATTCACTATTCCAACATTTTTTTCCATAGTTTAAATTTACTTCTTACTGTATGCTTAGAAGAAGAGACCAATTTGGAAGATTCCTTCCTAGAAGTTTAGATATCCAAGAATACGACCCGGAGATTGACCCAAAAATTATCCTAGAAGAACCATATTTGGATGCTAGTCAGGACCTAGTCACTTCATCTTCTTCTTCCTCGGAGATCAGTTTGAACCTATTTGATGAGCCTGATAACCTTGATTTACTCATAGCACAATTGAATAACCTGCACACTTTCAATAACCAGGACCCCCATAATAATCCACTTTCCCTTGTCGTCTACCAGCCAGGAGCTAACCCAAGACTACCACCAAGGATGGCAAGACCTACTTTTCCATTCCCACTCCCTGACTTGCATGACAATAATAATCTCAAAAATATCCCTGCCTCATTGCTTCCAAAATTCTATGGTCTTATTACAGAGGGCCCTCATACCTTCTTGTTTGAGTTTGACATCCTATGTAGGAGTTATGATTATACTACTGAAGCCCATAAGATGAAATTATTTCCTTCTACTTTAAAGGAGTTAGCCTTAAAATGGTTCATGGGATTAGGGGGCAATGCAGTGGCCACTTGGGATGAATTGAAGGAGTTTTTCTTAGGAAAGTATAAAAAATATTGTAGGGGAAATGATATGAGAGGAGATGACATCTTCAAGATGTCACAAAAGGAGGATGAAACCTTGGAGGACTATGTATCCAGGTTTTTGTTTAGTGTGCAGAAAAACACTCAGCACCAGCTAAATGAGGAGTCTAAAAAACTTCTCTTTCTAAGAGGAGTCAATGATACCTACATGGAAGCACTAGAACTCATGGCTGGAGGAGATATCACCCAAAGTAATTGGGATGACATTAAGAAGATCTATCTCAATTACTTTAGGGAAAATGTGAAGAAAGGCAGGGGGTTCTGACCCTCTATTGCAAAAAGAAGTGGTTCAGGCGTATCAAAAGGAGAACTCTAATATTTTGTCTAACTTCAAGCAAGATATTATAAATGATGTAGCTACTCAACTAGACACCATGCAAGCTAGAAGGAAGAAAGATGAAGCTGATGTGATGCTAACTGAATATTGCTCTCACTACAGATAGAGGAAGAAGGACTACAGATGCAAAGCAGTAGCCAATTTGGGGGTGCAACATATTCCTACTGAGTTCAAAACCATTGAAGGAGAGGAAGAAGTGTTATGTGTTGCTTAGCGCAAGCCATGGGCCCCAAGACAAGGTATGCTTCAAGACCCCTTGCAAAATTTTGGTTCATATAATAATCAGTGGCAGAACCAGTACCCTCCAAGTTATGGACCTTATTCTCAACCTCAATGGAATAATCCTTGGACAAATGCTCAATAAAACCGTTGGCAACCCTCACAAGGAAACTGGCAGTCACCACAGCAAAATTAGTGGCAACATCCACAAGGGAATTGGTAGCAATATAACCAGTGGAGAGGAGGCCAGCAATGGTCAAATCCACCCACTGGTTTCCTGCAGCAACCCCAGCAGCAGTCAATTATGCCACCTCTTGTAGCCAATCAAAGCCAGAATCCAAAGACAACCCAACTGTCTGCTCAAGCAGCACCCAATCCAAATAATCAGCCTTAGTAGCAGCAACAAGTTTATTTTGTTGATCCCAATCATCAGCCTTCCTATGCTCTCAACCTGAATAATATCAACTTACGTTCAGGAATTGTGTTTCCCACACCATCTCCTCCCATAATATCATAATTTCCATCTGAGGAGATTGAGCAAGAAGAAGATGCCAATGGCCTAGTCCAACCCAATGAGCCAATACAAACTCTATCATTACCTAAGGTATCGAATACACCATCACCTCCTTTCCCACAAAGGTTGGAAGGTGAAATTTTGAAAAAGCAAGAAGAGCCTACCTTTGACATTCTTGACCAACTAAAGCACATATGTGTAAAAATTCCTTTGCTTCAAACAATTAAGGAAGTACCTATTTATAGCAAGGCCATCAAAGAAGCATGTCTAAAGAAGCTGGGTAGGAAGAAGAAAGACCCTCAGACTTTTCATGTTTTAGGCCAACTCTCTGATTTGATGCTAGGGAAGCTTACCATCCCAAAATATTCAGACCCTGACAGCCCTGTTGTTGAAATTAATATTAATGGGGTTCAAATTAAGAATGCTTTAGTAGATCTTGGAGCTGCTATCAATGTCATGACCAAAGACCTTGTACTAAAGCTAAGTATTTCAGACCTAAGACCTACACCTATAGTCTTACAACTTGCTGATAGTTCAACTATCAAACCTGATGGAGTAGTGGAAGACTTACTTGTCAACCTAGATTCATGGGAATATCTTGCTAATTTTATGATTTTGTCTCCAAAAGCATCCCTAGGAGGTTATCCTGTAATTCTAGGAAGGTCGTGGTTAGCCACTACAGATGCTTATATAGGATGTAGGACTGGTAACATGACAATATCTGATGGGTATAACACAAAGAAGCTTACCCTATATTCTCCAACCCAACCTCAACTTTAGTCGGGACAGGTCGTTTGGCCTGATTTGGGAGAAGAAGAGGAAGTGAACTCAGTGGCCAATCTCATGATGATTACCAAAGAGCTTTTCATTGCACAACAAGAGGAGGAAGAGATACTATACAATTTCCTACTGAATAATTATGGTATTGAACACCCTCATTGTGAAGAAAGTCCATGCACCTTACAGACCATTCTCCCTCCGCCCACATCAGCTCATTATCCTGTAGCAACTGACTATTTGCACACATTATTGCCCCATGAAGTAGACATGTCTTTTTTGTCTGAAGTATCCATGCTTGAATTGACTTTCCAAGTAAAAGTAGCTACAAGAAAAACCTTGAATATCAACAATAAACTTACCAGCAAGTAGCAGGAATCAATGGTCAAAATGCTTACTACCCATAAACCAACTTTTTCTTGGGATTATAGTGACATGAAAGGACTTGATCCAAAGCTTTGTACACACCGAATTTTCATCAATAGTGAGTTCAAACCTGTTAGACAGGCCCAGAGGAGAATCAACCCAGCCTTGAGAGAAATTGTTAAAGAGGAATTACAGAAGATGTTGAATGTTGGATTTATCTACCCAATCTCGGATAGCCAGTGGGTCTCCCCACGTTTATCATTCCTAAGAAAGGAAGAAAATGGAGAGTGTGTGTAGATTATAGGGAGCTCAACTCTGCAACAAAAAAAGATTACTTTCCTCTTCCCTTCATTGATCAAGTACTGAATAATTTATCAAGGAAAAAGTATTTATCTTTCCTTGATGGCTTCAATGGATACAATTAAATCAGTATTGCTTCAGAGGATCAGGAAAAGACTACTTTTACATGCCCTTGGGGGAAATTTTCCTAATTTGTTTTGCCTTTCAGTCTCTGCAATGCACCTGCAACTTTTCAGAGAGCTGTAAAAAGTATTTTCTCGAATATCTCACATGACTGCATGGAGATATACATGGATGACTTTACTATTTATGGTGCAACATTTGAGGAAGCACAGGACAACTTGAAGAAGGTACTATAGAGGTGTGAAGATCATAGCCTATCACTAAATAATCAGAAGTGCCTCATGATGATCCAAGAGGGAATAGTGCTTGGTCACTATATTTCTGCTGCAGGGATACAGGTTGATCCTTCTAAGATTGAAGTCATCTCTAATCTCCCCTTTCCTACCAAGCAAAAAGAACTGAGAAATTTTTTGGGAGATGCTGGAGACTATAGAAGATTCATCAAATATTTTAGTCAAATAGCAGCCCCTCTATACAGTTTGTTGAAGAAAGATGCAGATTTTGCCTGGACAGAGGAATGTGAAAGAGCATTCCTTGATTTGAAAATTACCCTTACACAAGCACCTATGTTGAAAGGACCTGATTGGTCACTTCCATTCCATATTCATACTGATGCGTTAGATTATGCTATTGGTGTTGTCTTAAGACAAAAGGGTGGTTCAACTGAACATGCACTGTATTACATCAGCAAGAACTTCCAAGGAGTTGAGGTCAACTACACTGTTAAAGAAAAAAAATGTTAGCAATCATTTATGCCCTCAAAAAGTTCAGGCATTATATAATAGGCTATCAAATATTTTTCCACACTAATCATACAGCAATCAGGTATCTTATGAACAAAATCTCACTAATAGGAAGACTAGCAAGGTGGTTGTTGCTCATGCAGGAATTTGACATTACAATTGTGGACAAGCTAGGTAAAGCCAATGTGGTTGCTGATTTCCTATCTAGGATTCAAAGACAAGATGACTCTGCACTTATTGAGGATTCCTTTCCTGATGAGCATTTGTTTGCAATCAAGGTTATTCACCCATGGTATGTGGATATAGCAAATTATCTTGCTGCAGGAAGAACTCCTCCTCAATTCTCCCCTAAGGAAAAGCTATTATTTGTAGAGAAAAGTTTTAACTTTTCTTGGATTATAGATTGCATGTTTTATACAGGGTCAGATCAAGTTATGAGGAGATGTGTACGAGAGGAAGATACTCATGATATATTGCATGCAAGCCATGATGAGCCATGTGGTGGACATTTTGCTGCAAAAAGGACAGCAATGAAAATCTTAAATACTAGCTACTATTGGCCAACTTTGCATAGAGATGCAGCCAAATACATCAGAAGATGTGACAGATGCCAAAGGATGGGAAGGCCAACCAGATCAGATGAGATGCCTCTATTTCCACAAGTGATTGTTTTTTGATAAAAGGGTAAAACGGGTTTTACAGGGACCCGAAACCACAAAGTTTACAAGATAGAGAAAGGACCACCAATGGTCCACCAAAAAAAATAGCTGCCCAACAAAAAACAGCAGTAATCGGACAAAAAAGACCAGGAGGGTCAAAAAAAAAAAAACAGTAAAAAAACAGAGGATTATTTCAGAGACCGAAGGATAGTCTCAGTCTCTGCCTCCAACGCCTGCATATCAGTGACCCCCTGTTTGAAAGTTTGCACCATTTTTGAGGTTAAGGGAGCCTTTTGCTTCAAATTAGCTCTGGTTCTTCTAGATATACCACCATCAGTTTCCTGGATTTTTTCGTAAATGTCATCAAAATCCACCACCAAGGAACCCTGCTGGGCTTTATCGAGTTTTTCGATCATAGCGTTGATTATTATTGCATTGTGTCTTGCTATTCTATGGTTCTGTTCAGCAATAGTTTTGATGTTGATTCTTAAGCCCTCAATCTCATTATCTGTAATCCTATAGCTGTGGACCGTATCTTTCTTGCCCAAATCCACAACCTTGACTCCCATTTCCTCAATTTTGCTTTGCAGGACCCAGTTTTTTATTTTAAGCTCGTTAATTTCGGAGAGAGTCCAGTCCAGGATTTTAGAGTGGGTTTCAGAGTTGGTTTTAGCCAGATAAAGGAAATCTAGGGATGTCTCTTTACCAACATTAACAGGGGAATCGACATTCTGTAAGTCAAGGGCAGGGCCCTCACAGCGCTCAGAAGTATAGGTAGCGGCTTCCTCCGGCTCAGAAGACTCTTAAGAATAAGAAACAAGAATTTTAGCCTGGGTGGACTTGCCCGCAGGACTATTCTTAGGAGGAGGACAAATGGGCTTAAGCGTACTCTGGGTTTTACCCGGGTTCCTGGAAGGGCCAGCTTGTAGACTACGGTCTTTAGGCCCAGTTTTAGGGCTAGGCATATAATCCGAGCTACTGGGCTCAGTATCTTCACTGTCAATATCAGGGTTGGCTTCTCAGGTAGCAGGGGCATGCTCATGTAGATAATCAACAATGAGCCTAATTTCCACAAGTGATTGTTACCCCCTTTGACAAATGGGGACTGAATTTTGTAGGACCAATTGATCTGCCTTCAAATGGTAAGTCTTATATCCTAGTATGCACAGATTATGTGACAAAGTGGGTAGAAGCTAGACCTATGAAGCATGCTAGGGATAACAAGGTAGCAAAATTCCTCTATGAGAAAATATTCACCAGATTTGGTGTCCATAGGGAAATAGTGACAGATCAGGGGGCACAATTTACCTCTACTCTAATTACAGCCTTAGTCAATGAATATAACACAAGGCACAGGAAATCAATTCCTTATCATCCAAAGGCTAATGGCCAAGTGGAGATCACCAACAGAGATATAGAGGCAATTCTAACTAAGACTATGGATTTGCATAGAAAAGATTGGGATGCAAGGTTACCAGAAGCTATATGGGCCTATCGAACTACATGGAAGACTGTTACAGGATATACACCCTTTGAAATGGTGTATGGTAAAACAGCTGTGATGCCAATAAAGTTTGAACATAAGACTCTTAGAACAACATTGGAAATGGACATGGAATTAACAACTACACAAAAGGAAAGAGTCATGCAGCTCAATGCCTTGGATGAGCTCCGAAAGAATGCCCTGCACCACACTGAGATAATAAAGAACCAGCGAATAAAATGGCATGATAAGTACATTAAAAAGAAGAAATTCAAAGCAGGAGATTGGGCTCTGCTATATGACTCACGGTATAAGGACAATCAAGGCAAACTGTAAATTAGATGGTTGGGTCCATATGAGATAGAGGAAATATTCACAAATGGTGTTGTAATAAAGGGGTTATCCACTCGGATCTCCATTCCATTCACTCACTCCATCTGTAATCCGTCCACTCATACTCTTTTTGCCACCTCATCCAGCTGTCATTCTCCATACCATCCACGTTTCTACGGATCAAATTTTTCAATGAAGAAGTGAAGTCACATTACGTAATTACAACAGTTCCATCCAGGTGAGTTCCACTTCACTTTAAGATTGCTTAGTTGTTTTATTTATTACATTTATTTTTGTATTAATTAATGCAAACTACATTCCTATATGGTTGTCGTCCGTTTCGGCCTTTCCGCATAATTGGGCACATTTTTCCATTTTATATCTTTGTGCCACATCATTGTTTCCGCCACCTCAAGGCCTTGTCACATCCATTGTCACTATCTTTTTGGCATGAGCTCCGGATATTTGAAAATCTCTAATTAATGAACTGAACACCATACCTCCTACAATAATGAACCTAAATATATTTTACTCATCTACGATTACTTTCTCCTTCAAAGAATATTGAATGTTTGAATTCCTTTTCCTATATTTTCTGTATCTTTTGAAGAGGGGTTCAAAATTTTCGGTTGAGGGGAGGAAAGTCCTGTAGAGTTGGGTTGCAGGAAGTTCTGGTTGTGTAAGTTTGGAAAAAAAAGCCAGGTGATCATTGCCTAAAGGATTAGATTACAGAAAACTAAGGAGACGGGAGGTCAGCCGATTCGACATGAGCCTACATATCATAACATCATGTTGTAGGATGTGCTACATGTGCCGCCATTCAGGCAATATGGGTGGCTTCATTACTTCCTGAAGCTTGAGAAATTTGATGTAGACATTGCAGAGGAATTTACAAGGACATTTCAAGAAGGAGAAGCAAAAGTTAGAGGTATAACAGTGAATGCATAAATTGACAGAATTGCAGAGATAACGGGATTACCTCAAGTCAGAGAAACATTTCCTCGAGGAAGGGATGCAAAAAGCGCCAAGGCAAAGTTTACTTAGCCGAATGACCCTCCACTATGGGTAGATAAGCAAGGTGCACAAAGGATGAGTCTGCTAGAGGACTAGGTGTCACGAGAGAGATATATAATCAAATACATAACCTGTGAAGGTAGGTTTTTAGTCCTGCATTCTCATCACTTCAAACTTTTTTCTCATTTATGCCATGGATTGCTGATGAATGTTCTCGACTTCCTTTACAATTTGTTATTCAATAACGTTGCTGAATTTAGAAAGGGTAGGGTTAACTCTGTATCCCACCACTGCCTTATTAAATTACTTGTTGAAAAATCTGTTCAAGATACATCAGGGATGACCTGGGAGGAATTCATTATCAATTTTAATCACAAAATTCAAAATGTTGGACCTAGAGGGGAACCTCTTACCTTCAAGTGACGAACCTCCCAATCCATAGGCTAGAGCTCTACTGCTATGTCCCCTACTCAAGAATCATCCAATTCACAGGATGACATTCCTCTTTCTGAAAAAATCTCTATCAAAAATCCAGAGTCTTCTTCCAATGTTAAGAAAGGGAAGTCACCCATTGTGGCAACCCCTAAGCCTGCAAAAAGGAAACAAAAAGATAACCTCTCTATTCCTACGGCAAAGCCCTCAAAAAAGCGTAAGATAATTCCTACTCCCATAAGGAGTTCTAGACTCTAGAACTAGGAAGCTCGGCAATCACTTGATGCTACTCCTACCGCACCACCAACCTCAGAACCTTCCAGTCCTATACTAGAAATGGAGGAACCTATTGTTGTGGAGACCGTAGGTACACCTGAAGGAGCAGGCCTGGATGAATTGGCTTCCATTGCAGAGCAGATATAGGAAAGTATGGCAGGACAACTACAGGAAGAAGTAGGATATGTTGGGAAGGAAGAGGTAGCAGTTGTGATTCCATTAGAAGAAGAGGGTGATAGCATTGGCATGACTGATGAGATTCCTGCTACCCAGGAAGATCAAGAAGGTTGGAAACAGGAATGTAATTCAGGACAGGAAAACTCTGAACCATCAAATAATATAGAGGTAATTGGAGAAGAGGTTAAAAGAAAGGTGGATGTAACTGAAGAAATACAAGGATCACCTGCAGTAAGCTATAATCATAGACCTCCACTCCATGTCACAAACTTTGCTATAGGGATGGCATGTTTTGAAGAACTCCAGCATCAACAGACTACTTCTGCACTTGAAATAGAGAGATTACAAAGGATAATCCAGAACAAAAATTTGGAAATTGCTAACTTAAATAACACTCTCAACCAGGTGGTAGAACTTTTTCCGTTTCTGATGCAGTGTCGAGCACCTTTTCCTGTTTATGCAATGTATCTCAAAGAGTTGTATTTGAACTTCCAACTGATTAGAATCTGGAAAGGTAAAAATCCTTCATTAGATACCCTGGAAGAATTTTATGAGGCATATAGAGATTCACCCCTGCACATCAGGAATCTCCTGTGTGAATTTTATCTGCATAATTTGGTTGTACCCCAGGATAAAGATTGGAACCCCTTATGTTATGTTGGCGATATTCATATTAGCGCTTTGATCTCCTGGATCACCAATGAGATAAGCAGGGGGGAATAATTTTATAGTCATCAGCATGATGAAGTCAGTATGTCGTTATTAGTGAGGAATGAATCAAAGAATGGAATGGGTATCTACTTTGATTGGAAGAAATTGTAGAGAGATGAAAGAGTCAGGCCATTGATTGAGCCTTTGAGGCAAGAAGTATTTTCTCAGTATTCCCAGGTAATAAACAATGATCTTGGGGTTGCAAACCTGCACATTCAAACAAGATGGGAACATCTTCCATTTCAATTAAAAAGAGCAAAACCACACACTCCTAATACCTTGTATGCAGCAACCAGAAGGGCAGAGAGATACATGAGGAATGCCATGACAAAAAGGGAGAATTGGTTGCCCTTGGTTATGCAACCACCTATTCTCCTATGGCCATTACTGTCTATGTAGGGGGACAATAGCATATATAACAGGAGTTCTGAGGATAACAGATGGCAAAGGCTGGAGGCAATGCGAGCTCACTTCTGGAGTTTCTAGCATGGAGAGTGTGGACAGCAGCAAAATGCTGATTTAAAAGAATTTGTCAGGAGAAGAAATGCTAGATTTGTTGAAGGGTCCAGCAAATAGTCGATTGAGGGGAATGATGAGCCCAGTTTTTAGCACATCTAGATCATACTTTTACAAACACTTTTATGCTTTTTCATTATGCTAAAACAAACATTTGGAACTGAGTATGGGATAAAACATAAACTTTTTATGCTTAATGTAATAAGTATATTACACTAAGTCTTCCATGGTTATTACTTTAAATGTTTTATTAGTTTGATGAATGCCTTAGTAAACCTTGTGTGATGACAAACTTCCTGCAACCTCTACTGTTGAACTTCCTACAGCTATGCCTGGAATAATGTTTGCTTTAGATTAATGCTTAAATAGATGTATAAATAAAATGATGAATCATCTTAAATGTTGAACGTGTTGAGCTAACTCTCTACCTCAGGAATAGCTGGCAGGATATTTTAGGTACCATGATTGGAGGAAGGAATTCAATTCCCACTCGTGGGTAGAAGACCAAATCAATGAAGACTGGTTCAACAGCAGAAGAATAGGGAGTCAGTTTCAACTCATCCACCATACAAGAGGACTATTTCAGAAATCTAGCTCAGGCATCTTGATGGCGCATAAATCTAGGATGATGGCACTTTAAGACTGATGAACTGATTTGACTTAGTGCTTTCATTTCTATCCACCGCTTTGCTAAGTTAGTTGAATGTAATAAAGACCTCTCAATTTATAAGGGAAGGTTAGTTAGTAGTTAGATTTAGTTTCAATAAATAGCCTGGGCTGGAAGATTGTTATTGTAAACACATTTTAGTTTTAGAAATACAGTCAAGAGAGATTGTGTGTTATGTATTATTTTACCTTGAATCAATAAAGTTTATGAAGTTTTTCGCCTAATCTATTGTCTACTTTTGGCATTACCTAAGGGGACCCACTTAGGGAACTGTCTATACTTTCATTCTATAAGTTAGGATAGCTGCACTTTCTTTCATAAAATTTAATGTGTCTGTTCCTGCAGCTGGCAGAAACACAGAGCTGCCAACTGTTCCTATAGCCACTAGATGTAGAGTAGTTTTATCTTTCAGTTTTCATTTCCAAAGCAAGTTATTCAGTAAAGTTATCCCAGTAATTAGAGTTCCAGTATAAATCATCTTAGGAAATCATGCATGTCTGGGAAAGGTGATTAGTGCATATATTATGCTGACCCATTTCAAGTTCATGTCCTCGGGTTGATAATTAAATGAGGTTCTTTAGCAGATTATGGCTGCTGGTTGTGATGTTCAATCCCTAAGTAGAGGAATTCATGTTCCTAGTTATTAAGCTGATTAAAGAACACTACATACCCTATCCCCATGCAAGTTCTAGAAGGCTTGATTTGTCACTTTACATGTTTCAAGGACTTCTAGAACCTTTGACTTGTCACATCACTCACATGTGACAAATCCACAGCTTTTTGGAAACCCCCTCTTATCCAATAGACTCTCCTAAGCATGTGAATTTTTAATTCACATTTATTTCTCTAACCACTTCCCTTTTTCCCATGGAGATTTTTGAGGAATTCTAAAATTCCTCAAATGTCTCTTTTATTCTCATTTGGGGCCAAGAAGTTCCTTTTGAGGAAATCTTCTCATCCCCCAAGGTACCTACAAGGTACTTGTCATTCATCCACATCTGGTACCTCTCTTCCACCTCATTTCCACATCATCCTACCCTAGGCCATCTCACATTCCACATGTCAAGATGTGAGGGCTTGTGAGTCCTCAACTCACCATAGCCCTTCATCTTGGCTTTGTTGGATCAATTTCAATCGTTGAATTCTCTAAAGAATTCAAATTATCTTATAAATACCCCCTCATTTCTCTCATTTTAAAAATGAAGTCTTTTGCTACCAAACTCTTGCCAAATTATCATTTGTAGCATTTTAGCCTCTCCATAGCATTTTTCATCAATCCATCTTGCATCTTGCATCCATTTAATTCCATAGCCATCCAAGGAGCACACAAGACATCCAAAGATCAAGGGCCAACCAAGGAAAAAGTAGCATGAAGGTATAATCAATCTCAATCTATTTCATCTTGCTTTTATGTTTATCATTTCTTAGGCTAATCATTGAGGTGTCCTCTTTTGTGTTATTTTTATTTATTGCATCATTAGTTGTTTAGCATCTCACATTAGGAACATAACATTTTAGGAGATCACAGTGATTACCAACATTTTCACATTTATTACTGAGTTGTTTCGTTGCATTGTCAAGACCTGACATTAGATACCTTGGGGTTATCTCTTGAGGCTTGCTAATAGAGATTTACCTTTCAAGAGAGATAGGGTATTATATTTTGTCTGAGTTGTTGCTATGTAGAAAACACCATCAATAGATATTAAACTTATTTCTAATGAATTCTAGTAATAAAATGAATATCATACTAAAGAATGGGGCTAGCTCTTTACATTTCTTCATTGAAAACTATGCAACTCATCTTTTCTTTTCTTTTCTTTTTTAGACCTACAACTTTACCACAATATCTAAGGACGCAAATAAATTACAAACTCATGAACAAGGTCTTGCTCTCCACCCTACTGTAATGGCATCATGGAGCCTCGTGAGCTCTAGCCATACCCCGAGCAAGAAAGTATTTCAACTCCACAATGATGAATGGAGTTTCTTTTCAATTTTCACAAGAGGAATAAGAATAACATAGCACAAATTTACTTACATATAGGTTCTCCACTTGCCATATTCAACAATCAACCATACTAACACATGATTCCTTCTTAAAACAATTTAACCAAGAAAATAGAAGTAGAAGAGAAAACTTATCTTTTACCTTAGATGAGGTGTTTATGCTCCTTTCTTATCCTTTCCTCTCCATGCCAATCCATCTTGATCACTACCTCTCAAGTGAAAGTACTCCTCTCCTCTCATCTTCACTTTAATCCCAACCAAAGTTCTCCAAAAGGAGAAGTGGGTAGCACCCCACTCCTTCCTCCTCTCAAAACATATAGAGGTTTCAAATTGCAACTCTTGGATGGGGAGGTGTGGAGTGTACTTTCCTCCATCAGTGATGGTATTTTCCTTATTAAAGAAGAAACATGAACTTGGACACCCCCCCCAATCCCTCTCACCCCATCCTCTCTTTAAAATTCGTCACTCCTTATTATGAGAACTTTTCAAGAGTCAAATCATGTCTTTGGGGTCCTATTACATGTCCAGCTAACCCCTACCACTATTGTATAGACCCTAGGGGGTTTATTTTTGCATCCCAACCAAGGAAATTGGTCAACAACCCTCTTTAAAGACCCTCTTTATAATCTATCCGAATTTCAAGCTTGGATAATAGGTTTCTATTCTTAACCCCAACTTGTATCTTACATGACACAAATAAAGACCCTCTCAACCAAAATATAAATTATCTCTTTAAATACATCAACCTCACCACCTTACTCTACCAACATATTAACTTTATATATTTCTAGGCTCTGAAGGAGGTTAATTCAAAATCACAAGATTTGATTTGATCTACTCAATGGCTTTCCCTTCTCGTACTGGCACTCTACTTTCCTGCACATCACAAATGAAATCATAAGAACAATCTTATATCACATTGATTCGATACTAAACTAAGATTTAATTGTTCACAATTCTATTTACAATTTCAATTCGTATTCCATGACACCTTCATGACAATGACATTGAAACAAATATCAAAGTGAAATAAAAGAATATGGCCACCCAATTACATTATTTATTTCTCACAATACAACTTGCCATCTATTTATGAAAACATATAGAAAGTTTATTTTAACATTAATCATATGCAAATTAGGGGTCTTACAAAAACTGCCCAGAGAGTTCCCAACCGCCTCTAAACAGGAATCAAACCAGAACTGCAAGGGGAGATTGGGAAGTCTCACCCAAATAGGGACCTTTTCAAATACTTCAGTGGCTGGATTAAAAGTCGGGTGCGAAGGCTTTAGTATCAGTGGAAATTTTTCTTCCCAATCCCAGTGGAAATCATAGAGGATCTTCTTTCTATCCTGCTCATTTTCAAAAACTACAATGAAAAAGCCTCTGGTCATGGGATAGATTTGCACATACCCTTCCAATACAGGTTTCCAGTGGTTGGAAATCCATTGGTGGAGGTCAGTCAAGGTTGGCCTAAATCCTCTGAATCTTCCTATTAGACCCAAACCAAAAAAAACATTTTCATTGAAGATAACTTCTTGCTCAATCTCTTCATCTAGCTCCAAAATGATAGACCCAGATGACATAAAAGAGTCAAAGAATCTGCCTCCTTTTCCTGACAAGACTTTGTTTGAATGTTTCCATGACTGAGAAGGAGCCGTGCGGATTTCCCCATTCTGTGTCGTTGCATTCGCCTTATTCCCCCCATCTCTTCCTAAAGCTCGGGCACTGAAATGCCCTCTATCCCGAAACTACCACACCGAAGCGTCTTTAGCATCCACAACCCAGTCATCTCTATTGAAACTGAGTTTCAATGGTGCTTTCTCCTATGGTGTTATCCTCTTGTCATTTTTCGGGCTGGCTTCTCCTTAGATTCTTTCTTCTAATGCCATCTCTAGAGTGCCCAACGCCTTCGACCAATTCCTGCAACACTTCTCCCTCGACGCTCAGACCTAGTAAAGCCCTAGCCATTGCATCTTTCCCAGAATGAGCGTTAATCTCCATTTCCAAACACTCGATATCCCCAAGATAGGCTAGTTAACTAATTATAATGGGCTAGTTAACTACTTGATAGTGAGATATTTAACTTTAATTGTGATTGGCTAGTTAACTAATTGACAATGGGCTAGTTAACTAATTGATCATGAGCTAGTTAACTAATCGATCATGGGCTAGTCAACTAATTGATAATTGGCTAGTTCACTAATTGATGATGGGCTAGTTAACTAATTGATCATGGGCTAGTTAACTAATTATCATGGGCTAGTTAACTATTGATAATGTGCTAGTTAGCTAATTGATAATGTTCTAGTTAACTAATTTTCATGGGCTAGTTACCTAATTGCTAAAGGGCTAGTTAACTAATTGATAATGGGCTCGTTAACTATTAAGATGGGCTACTTAACTAATTGATCATGGGCTAGTTAACTAATTATCATGGGCTAGTTAACTAATTGATAATGGGCTAGTTAACTAATCGATAATGAGATAGTTAACTAATTATCATGGGCTAGTTAACTAATTATCATGAACTAGTTAAGTAATTGATAATGGGCTAGTTAATTGATAACGGGCTAGTTAACTAATTATCATGGGATAGTTAACTAATTATCATGGGCTGGTTAACTAATCTATAATGGGCTAGTTAACTAATTATAATGGGCTAGTTAACTAATTGATAATGGGCTATTTAACTAATTCATAATGGGCTAGTTAACTTATTGATCATGAGCTAGTTAACTAATTATCATGAGCTAGTTAACTATTGATAATGTGCTAGTTAACTAATTCATAATGGGCTAGTTAACTAATTATCATGCGCTAGTTAACTAATTGATAATGTGCTAGTTAACTAATTATCATGGGCTACTTAACTAATTGATAATAGATTATTTAACTAATTGATAATGTGCAAGTTAACTAATTGATAATGGGCTAGTTAAATAATTATCATGGGCTAGTTAACTAATTGATAATGGGCTAGTTAACTAATTATCATGAGCTAGTTAACTATTGATAATATGCTAGTTAACTAATTATCATGGGCTAGTTAACTAATTGATAATGGGTTAGTTAACTAATTATCATGGGCTAGTTAAATAATTGATAATGGGTTAGTCAACTAATTGATAATGTTCAAGTTAATTAATTGATAATGGGCTAATTAACTAATTATCATGGGCTAGTTAACTATTGATAATATGCTAGTTAACTTATTGATAATGTGCTAGTTAACTAATTGATAATGAGCTAGTTAACTAATTGTCATGGGCTAGTTAACTAATTATAATGAGCTAATTAAATAATTGATAATGAGCTAGTTAACTAATTGATAATGTCCGAGTTAACTAATTGATAATGGGCTAGTTAACTAATTATCATGGGCTAGATAACTATCGATAATGTGCTAGTTAAATAATTGATAATGAGCTACTTAACTAATAATCATTGGCTAGTTAACTAATTATCATAGGCGAGTTAACTATTGATAATATGCTAGTTAACTAATTATCATGGGCTAGTTAACTAATTGATAATGAGCTAGTTAACTAATTGATAATGTGTTAGTTAACTAATTGATAACATGGTACTTAACTAATTGATAATGGGCTAGTTAACTAATTATCATAGGCTAGTTAACTATTGATAATATGCTAGTTAACTAATTATCATGGGCTAGTTAACTAATTGATAATGAGATTGTTAACTAATTGATAATGTGTGAGTTAACTAATTGATAATGGGTTAGTTAACTAATTGATCATGGGCTAATTAACTAATTGATAATGGGCTAGTTAACTAATTGATAATGTGCAAGTTAACTAATTGATAATGAGCTAGTTAACTAATTATCATGGGCTAGTTAACTATTGATAATGTGCTAGTTAACTAATTGATAATGGGCTAGTTAAATAATTATCATGGGCTAATTAACTATTAATAATATGTTAGTTAACTAATTGATAGTGTGCTAGTTAACTAATTGATAATGGGCTAGATAACTAATTTATCATGGGCTAGTTAACCAATTATCATGGGCTAGTTAGTTATTGATGATGTGATAGTTAACTAATTACCATGGGCTAGTTAGTTATTGATAATGCGATAGTTAACTAATAGATAATGTGCTAGTTAACTAATTGATAATGCACTAGTTAACTAATTAGCATGGGCTAGTTAACTAATTGATTGTGGGCTAGTTAACTAATTGATAATGTGCGAGTTAACTAATTGTCATGGGCTAGTTAACTATTGATAATGTGTTAGTTAACTAATTGATAATGGGCTAGTGAACTGATTATCATGGGCCGGTTAACTAATTATCATGGGATAGTTAACTAATTGATAATGGTCTAATTAACTAATTATCATGGGCTAGTTAACTATTGATAATATCCTAGTTAACCTATTGATAATGTGCTAGTTAACTAATTGATAATGGGCTAGTGAACTAATTATCATGGGTTAGTTAACTAATTATCATGAGCTAGTTAACTAATTGATAATGGGCTAGTTAACTAATTATCATGGGCTAGTCAAGTATTGATAATTTTTTAGTTAACTAATTGATAATGTGTTAGTTAACAAATTGATAATGGGCTAGTTAATTAATTATCATGGGCTAGTTAACTAATTATCATGGGCTAGTTATATAGTGACCCTCCTAATGACATTTCTATTTCAGTTATTTTGAGCTACTGTTAGTAGTTAGATGTTTGAGTCTATGTTACTTTGAGCATTATGTCATGGTTTACATGACCAATTGTGAAACTCGGTTGATGATACACTTTACCTTATGATGTTATGTTTAATTTTATGAGATGACATTATTATAAGTACCTATGATGATTTGTTATGTTTATGGTGATACTATGATGTGGTTGATGTTAGATGCTATGTGTTACATCAGTTCGGTGAAGGGGACGATTTAGGAGTACTCATCCATGAGTGCCCTGCTACGTCGTGATTCTTCTTCACAGTGTGTCTTATATATATACATATTTTTTTGATTGACCATGCAGTGTGATGCAGCTTTCAGGTACAAACATCGACTCCACCTGCTTCGTCAAGTCTGAGCATGCCATGGCCCAATGGAATCATTGAAGGGAGATAGACTTGTCCTCTGTCATGAACCATCATTCTGGAATGAACGAGTATCATTTTGTCACCCGTATGGTTTTTTGTTGTTCGTTGTTGTTATGTCTGTTGGTCATCTTTTGTTGTCATGTTTTATAATTTTTGGTTAGATTAATTTAACGATTTAAGTAATGGAAATGTCGATTAATGATTAATTGCAATGTTTAAATTTAAAAGCCTATTTTAGAATATTGAGGAACTAAATGTGAAATATTAAAATATGTTAATTGTGAAAGGTTAATTATTTGTAATTGATTTGTTTGTGCAATTTAGATGTTTTCAAAAATTGAAACAGTCAGTTGTGTTTTTCATTGCAAAATATCTTCTCTTGTTGATTGTGTTCGGAAGTTGAACTGGTTGTTTTAATTGCATGCAAACAAAAAGTGTAAGTGATTGATTGCATTGTAATTTGAAGAAAATGATATAACATAGAAATAATTAATTTTTTTGGATGGAAGTTGATTTTTGAAAGAAGAATTGTTATTGTTTTCACGGGAAAAATATTGTCTCTATATTTTTGGGAAATTTGGTTAAAAATTTGGAAAATTGTAATCGGAAGGAATTGTTCAAGTTGATTGTGATATCTTGGCTGAAATCGTACGTTTGATTTCGTTTCCAGTTGTATATTAAAGGAGGAAAGCCAGGTTCTTTTCTAAAATTATATTTAAGTACTTGGATCATAAACTTTAAATGTTATTGTAGAACTGATTTCTTGATCCTTTCATTGAATTGCTTGATTGAATCTGCATAAGATAGAAAACGAAAAAAATTATCAGAAGATTTTATTAAAAAAAAAAAATTATAGATAAACTCTTTTCAACTTTGGCCTTTGGATTTGTCATGGTCAATTGCCTTATGCTTTTATTCTCATCCTTTGCCTTGAAATTTTAAAGAAAATTTCACCAACACTGGGTCTTTTGATCAACTTCTTGATCTGATTTGTTTTAATGTCTGTCAAGGGTATTCTTAAATTATTTTGATTTGGGTATAGTTTCGTTTTATATACATGCCTACCTTCTTTCTTTTATCTGGTTGTCGGCTCTGAGAATTAAGTCATAAATTCAAGAAACTGTGTTTGGATCTGATGCTAAAATCTATTCCCTCACGGTTGTCCAATGAACTCCCCATACTATTCTTGATTAGCATGAATCTATTTTAAGTTCTTTGTGGTTATGTGTTGATGTTATCGGCTGATGGAAGTCGTAGTTTCTGGTTTTTACATGCCTTATGAATACGTTGGGTGGATTATGTGTGTTTCAACTGAGTATGCAATATTTTTGATGTTGCCTTTAGTATATATACATATTGACCATTGTTAGTCATTGGTTATTCTCCTTTCTGCTTACCACTACACTAAATTTCGATGTGGAGTATGGATGGTACAAATACCTCCTAACTTATGTATGAACTATGTTATGGCCTCACGCGCGGCCCTGGACCTTTTTTTGTGTGTTATTCCTTGTTGCATGCATAAGGAATACTATCGTAATTAAGCCTTATGGTATTAAATGCTTGGCGGTGATTTTTTGTGTTAGTGATTGTTCTTTAAATGTCATTTTCCCTATTGTGGACTTGAAGCATTGAAATTCGTTGGTTCACCCTTTCAAACATTCGATCCGGTTGTCATGGACTTGCAAGCATTTGAAAACTATCCTCTTTTCCTCTAATTCGAGTGGGTCTCAGTATAATCTATGATGCATGTTAGGTGTGGCTCTTCCTTCACCTTCGTTGAGAGCTTTGTAATCATCTTATGTGAAGTGGTTTGCTAGATGTCCATGTAGGATATATTTTTATTCAAAATAAATTCCCTTTGAATGTTTCACCAATCTGAGTCATATCGATTTAAACATGCAATGTCTTCGTTTTATTCATATCGTTTCTATGCATGATGTATTGTCCAATACATGAGTTATTGTCACTTTATTCATGGTCGACGTTGAACCTTCAAGTCTAGTCGGTGGTGATTACATCAACAAAACTCAGATTTTTTTTAATGGATTGAATCTTGGTTATCCTGATTTATTTGTAGAAGAATATGTTCATGTTTAATAATCTGCATGTAAGGCATGTCTAACTTTTACTTTAAACAGGTTTAAACACCTTTGTTTTTATCATCACATGTGTCCAAATTTCCATATCATTGTGATGTTTATTCTCTTAGATGGAAGTTCTTATCAGTTGGTGTATCTTTGTTTTTGCTTGATCTTTAGCATGCAACATGCCTGCGTTGACGGATAGCATAAACCTTAACTTCCTATTTGTACTAATCCGCTGCTCTTATTTTAGCAGACCATCTTTAAGTTCATGATTTTTATTTTGGTTTTACTCTTGGTTGCTTGAGAATTCAATAAGTGCTTGAGACGTTTGTGCGTAGAATACATGCTCGCATGCAGTTCGCAAGCAATTCGTATGCATATATAGATTAATATTAACTAGTTTCTTTACTCGTAGTATAGTTTGTGGCATGGGATTTTGTCTTATATTCTTTCAAATTTCTTTTCATTAAGTTGAATAGGATCCGTGATTTGTTTGTTGGAAACCGCATTGACTATTTGATAACTGAAGTCTTAGCATAGTAATGGATACCCCAGGAAATTCGTGATTCTTTCATCAGTTAATGCTTTTGGATAATTTATGTAATAGATGTCTTTTCATGGGAAGAAAACAATTAGTAATCTTACCTTTGATTTTTAAATATAGTTCATCAAATAATTAAGAGTTGATAGTATCAACTATTAATATACATATTTCCCATTATTTTATTCTTAAACATACTTAAATGATGATAATGGTGCTTTAGTTATTAAGTATTATAAATTAAATTCCTTCTTTAATTTATAAAACGGTTTATTATTATTTTATTTATAATTGTATTGATTTGTGATATGGTATGTTATTTAAAATATAAATACATTAAATATGAGGTGGTCTATTAATCAAAATACAAAGGCAATGTTAATATTGGAATGTTGAGTTGTTTTATTTATTACAATGAAAGAATATATTGATTATTAAGGTATGAATTTTTAGTGTCATCATATGAATGGATGTGAATTAAAGTACCATATTATATGGAAGAGTCAATTATCCTCTCATTCAACGAGGTTAAATGTATTAAGTTAGACTTTTATGATTGGTGAATCTTGAATGGAATTTGTTAACAATGCTCAAATGATAATTCTTATTTAGAGTCCATTCTTGTATCAGGTATTGAAAAGAAGTGTTCAGTTTACTGTCTTCCAGAGGCGTTAACTAGAGGTTTTGTTTTGATTCATGATTAATGTTGCACGGATATTTTGTATTGTATTTAATGTGAAGACGTGAGCCATGCACATTCAGTGTTCTTGTGATTTTATTCAATACATTTGTATTCCATGATATGGAATTGCGTTGTTCAGAAAATCTTTTCCATTCATGTTGTGGTTCATATTGAGATATTTTAATGTTTTAGTTTGGTTTCAATGACTTTGGGTCTACGTGTAAAGAAGATTTTTTTTGCATGCATTTTGGTTTTATAGTCTTGTTATTTTGAGAAGTTGTACCATAGGAGGAGTGGCTTCTGTTAGGGGTCGGGCCCAGAAGTGGTTGTACGGGTAAGCTATCAGAAGTTAGTAACCAAGTGATAACTATAATAAGCTTTTAGGGGTTTGGGTAGTTAAATTTAACCATTCAGATAATGTTTGCCTCACCTTGGACTTTAATGCTTTTTTAGGTTAAAGCAGGTTGAGAAGGCCTAGAATGAAAACTCAAACACTTTGTCTTCTCGAGAAGTGATTCAAAGCCACATAAGTTCGGATAGGGTCTGAAAGTCATAAGAGGTTGCCAGGGTAACTCTGGTAGAGGGTCGGTAACCTAGGAAGGCTATCTAGAGTAACCTATTACGTTTATGTGATGACACTCTTGTCCTTGTACACTTGTTAGTTCTCTTATGTTGAGTCACTTGTGAATGTGAGTCACCTCTGGGAGTATGTCAGTTGTCTTGTCATTGTGATGTCATGTATGTCGACCTTGTATTGTGTGATGTTCTTCTTGTTGTCTATTTTGAATTGAGGACCTGTTCTATCTCCTAGCACGAGGGGTGGGCTTTCGAGTTCCACACTGTTGGGAGGAACATGCCACATCTTCCATTGGGTCCCCTGTAGGTGATATTGTTCAAGACATGCTTGTTCTTGGCAGGATCCTAGATACTCATCGTTCACGAAGATTGGTTCCTTGGACAAGCTCGTGGACTTGGTCGTCATCTATTCTGGATCTTATTCTTTATTGTACACACTCATGATGTTACATGAGGTTTCATTGTGTTGTTACTATTGATGTATCGAGATTTGTCACAATCTCGCTTGTTGTAAATAAACTTGTAATATAACTCTTGATGTGATGTATCTGGATGTGACTATTCTCATGATTTGACATATATAGTTCTTGATGTGCTATGATGTTTATTTACTTTAGTAGCTTATTTGTGGAACCCTAGAATGTTCATATTAGGTTGTTTATCACATGTTATTAATGTTAAAAAAAAAAATTCGGTTGCCTAGCATTAGAAACGTGGCGTTCCTTGGGTTCCACGACGGAGCGTTACAAGTTAACTATTGATAATATGCTACTTAATAATTATCATGGGCTAGTTAACTAATTGATAATGGGTCAGTTAACTAATTGATAATGTGCTAGTTAACTAATTCATAATGGGCTAGTTAACTAATTGATCATGGACTAGTTAACTAATTGAAAATGGACTAGTTAATTAATTCAAAATGGGCTAGTTAACTAATTATGATGGGCTAGTTAACTAATTGATAATGTGTGAGTTAACTAATTGATAATGGGCTAGTTAACTAATTATCATGGGCTAGTTAACTAACTGATAATGGGCTAGTTAACTAATTGATAATGGGCTAGTTATGTAACGCCCTGCCTCGCAACCCTAGAGGAAGTTGCAATTAACTACTCAAATAGACTATTTTTTGTTTTGTTTAAGACAAGTTAATTATTTAAAAATGGTTATGTTTAAAAGAGGAAACAATATTTACTTTAAAACAATGTATTCTGATTTGTAGATATAAATGGTTATTTTATTATTATTTAAAAGAAAATAGGGAATTAAATATTGGGTTTTAATTTCTTTTCTTGTCTGAAAAAGATGTATTTTTAAATCAATGTTATTAATGCAATAAATTACTGAATGTTAATAAGGAAATGAATTTAGTAAATCCAAAGTAGGTTCAATTCCTGTCTTCTTGTTCATCTTGATTGTGAACTGTTTTCGTTTTCATTTGGGGGAAATTGTGATATAGAGATTTATAAGTCTTCCAGATGGGGTTTCAGATATGTGGGTTGTCATATTATGTAGTCAACCTTTGGATTGCCTTGGGTAGTGTGTTTAACTATATCCAGTTTGTTACCCGATTATCATGAACGGGGATGTGTTGACTTTATGTCATGGATAGGGATTTGATATCCTTAGGTCGCACTTGTGTACCCTTGGGTTGTGGAGTTGTTCCACATGTTGTCGTAGAGGAGTGGGTTGCAATGAGGGCCAGAACACAAAGTGGTGCCAGGATAACTCATTGTAAGTTAGTTAATTCAATGATAACGTAAATAAACTAATTAGAGGATTATGTAGTATCAAACACTTAATAAGATAATTATGCCTCGCTCATGGACGCAAGGGCTTGTATAGACTTGGGATGAGATGAGAAGACCTAGAATGGAAAGATCGTTATCTTGTCTCTACGAGAGACAATTGATTCCGCAATGGTTAGCATGGGGCCGAAATTCATTAGAGGTTACCAGGATAACCCGAGATGGGGGTCAGGGCCTAGGAAGACTTACCAAGATAACCCATGTAACATTGTGATGACACTTCTCCTAAGTCAACAATATGTTTGTATCAGTGATGCAATTGATTATGTAATTCTAAAAGCAGTGTAACCATGGTGTTAAGTGATGTATTTGTATTTGATTCAGTTCAGTTGTGTTTTAGCCTGTGTCTAAAGGTAGATGGTCTTGGCTAGGAATCCTTGTTACTATCTCATAGCATGGGGGGTGGGCCTTCGGGTACCACTTGGTTGGGTGGAACGTGCATCTTACTCTATTGGGATTTCTTCTTGTTCATGTGGATGAGATTTCCAGTTGGAGAGCTCGTGGGATTCAACTTCATTTCATGCCTTATTTATTTCAGTTGATCTTTTGATTTATTACCCCTCATTTTTTATCAAGGTGGAAAGTTGTAATTGTAATCATGTTTATTGGACTTACCTCATTGAGGGAATGAGAGATGTAATCTTATTGTTTAATTATTGATAAATGAAATTGCATGTTATCTCTTATGCTTTGATGTAGTTTATCATGTATGGAATGTATGTGTTTTAATTTCTTAAGTAAATGATTGACATGGTTTCAATTCATGTTTTTTGTTGAGGTTCTAAATTAACCTCAGTCTCGTAACCTTAGATGTTGTTGGCATTGGATAGTGATCTTGCATGTTAATTGTACTTAAACAAAAAAAATTAGTCTGTTTAAGTAGTTAATTGCAACTTCTTCTAGGGTTGCATGGCAGGGCGTTACACATGGTATCAGAGTCTAGGTTTAAACATTGGGTACTCAAGGATTATGATAAACCCATTAAGCTTTTAGTTGTTTAGTATTTTAAGTTGTGTACCTTACCTAATACCTTGATGTGTTTGTGCAGGATTATGCCTCCCAAACATAGAAGAGGTAGAGGATGTGGACGTGGCCGTATAGGCGGTCATGGTGGGAGTCAGCATGACTCTCCTCCTCTTGTCCCACTTATTCCAGATCAAAAAGAACATCAAGCATCTCAGAATGCACCAGGGGTCAGTGATCGTCAGCAGAATCCACCAGGGATTGAGGCTACACATATAGCACTTAAGGAGGCCTTGGCACTCCTTGGTCAGAGGTCGGTCGAGGTTCAGGGTAATCCTATTGTGAGGGAAGTCCCATCTCAGTCTGATGTGCACATGAGATATTTCCTCAGGGCACATCCACCCATGTATGATGGAGCTTGCACTAGGGTAGAGGCTAAGACTTGGCTTATAGACTTGGATAGGTGCTTTGCTATGCATCCTTTCGGTAGCAATACCAAAGTGTGATGCAATATTATGCATCTGAGAGGGTTTGCATCTACATGGTGGAGACTAGAGGAGCAGAAGCTCCATATTGATATCCACTCAGTATCTTGGGAGATCTTCCTAGAGAGGTTCAGAGCTCATTTCCTATCTGAGCATTGGCGTCAGTGTAGAGGTGATGAGTTTCACGCTTTGCGTGAGTTTTCCTTGTTTGTTGAGCAATATGAGTGACACTTTTATGAGCTCAAATAGTTTATAGGGATAGGCGATGATGAGAGTATGTTGGTGCACCCCTTTTTCGGGGGCTTAAATGCTCGTCTTAGTGGAGGTCTAAGGGTTTTCAAACCCAAAACCATGGAGATAGTAGTGGAGAAAGCACGTGTTGTTGAGGAGAATCTGCCCATGGCACTAGGAGGTCACATGGCTGTACAAATTAGCAGTAGTTCAGCGGCAGGGTCCAGTGCTCGAAGAGGTCAGCCTCAAGGAGGTGCACCTTCTAGATCTTAGCAGGGGCCATCATAGAGTGGTCAGTAGCAACAGTAGGTTTCACAAGGGAAACGTAAAGGTTTCCAGTAGAGGTAGGGGGACAAAAATTGGAGGCATGTGAAATGCTTCAGTTATGATCAGCCAGCATAGAGTTCATAGTCTACCTTCAAGGGTAGTGCGCAACAGTCTAGCGCACCATCTGGAGGTAGAGGCTATGGCAGAGGTACGGGGTGTTTTGCATGTGGCCATCAGGTTCACATAGCTAGAATGTGTCCCAATAGGGGCACATCTGGTTTTTCTCAAGGACTGATGGCATCTGAGCCAACAGTTGGTGATGCAGGCAGAGGGCATCGTGTATTTGCAGCAGTTGATAACCACTAGGTAGAGCATCAGGGAACTGTCATCGAGACATATGGTATGTTGATGGGTAACCCAATTACCATTTTTATTTTTATTTTGGAGCATCAGACTCCTTCATTTCTTCTTCTGTCATGATGCAACGTAGACTGGGTGCAGTAAGGCAAGTTGATAGGTGGCAGGTAGAGTTAGCCTCGGGTGTGAAAGTTGCATCACATTCCCTTGTTATAGAGTGTAGATTCGAGGTTGGACCTCTCCATATTATGATGGACCTTCGAGTTATTCCTTTGGGTTCTTATGACATTGTCATAGGGATGGATTGGTTGGAGGTGCATAGTGCGGTCATAGATTGTCAACATAAGTGGATTGATGCATTGAGGCATCTGGCAGAGAGGTAGAGATAGTGGAAGTCCAGAGGCTAATTTCTTTGAGGTTCATCTTAGCCATGCAGTTGAGAAGGTGTGTGCATCAGGGTTGCCAATTTTTTGTTGTTATAGTGGATGATTTGGATCTAGGAGGTGGAGAAGAGAAAGTTTCTCTCAATAGTCACCCCATTCTTCAAGAGTATTTTGATGTCTTTCCAAACGAGATTCCAGGAATGCCACCTCAGAGGGGCATAGACTTCAAGATAGACCTTGTACTTGGATCAAAACCCATTTCACGAGCTCCTTATCGTATGACCACCCAGGAGCTGAAAGAGCTTCGCTTGCAGCTTGAGGAGTTGTTAGAGAAGGGCTTCATTTGCCCTAGTGTTTCACCATGAGGAGCACCAGTTATCTTCGTGAAGAAGAAGGATGGTTCACTTTGGTTATTTATTTATTACCGACAATTAAACAAAGTGACCATCAGGAATCGATATCCACTTCCTAGGATTGATGATCTATTTGATCAGGTCAAGGGTGCCACAATATTTTCAAAGATTGATCTTAAATCAGGATATCATCAGCTTCATATCTTTGACTCAGACATCCATAAGACAACATTTCGAACATGGTATGGTCACTATGAGTTCACAGTAGTACCATTCGAGTTGACGAATGCACCCTCTGTGTTCATGAGTCTAATGAACGGTATATTTCGTACGTACCTAGAAATATTTGTCATTATGTTCCTTGATGACATTTTGATATACTCTAGAACAATGGTAGGGCATGAAAAAACATTTGCGGAAGGTATTGTAGTGCTCATGGGATAATCAGCTGTATGCTAACCTGTTGAAGTGTGAATTCTTCAAGACTGAGGTTTAGTATCTTGGTCATGTGATCTCAGGGGAAGGTTTATCTCAGATTGGCCTGTGCCCACGAATGTGGTAGAGATACGTAGCTTTATGGGGCTAGCGGGTTATTACAGGCATTTTGTGTAGGGCTTCTCCAGGATAGCTTATCCTATCACCACCCTTCAGAGGAAAGGGAAGAGGTTTCAGTGGTAAGAGAAGTGTGAGGCATCATTTAAGAATCTTAAGGAGAGGCTGACTAGTGCACCAATACTTGCGATATCGGATCCGATTGGGGACTTTGTATTTTGTACAAATGCGTCCTTGAAGGGTTTAGGTGCAGTGTTGATGAAGGAAGGTCGAGTCATTGCATATGAGTCATGGAAGCTCAAGGATCATGAGTTGAACTACCCCACACATGATCTTGAGTTGGCGGCAGTTGTTCATCCATTGACGAGATGGAAGCATTTCCTTCTTGGCCATAGGTTTGAGTTGCACAGTGATCACATAAGTTTTTAGTATATTTTCACGCAGCCCAACCTTAATGCTAGGCAAAGGCGTTGGATGGAGTTTCTCTGTGAATATGACTTCAAGGTGAAGTATATCCAGGGGAAGGATAATGTCGTAGCGGATGCAATCAGTAGACAGAGACATGAGATATATGAGTTGACTCTTGTTGTAGATTTGTAGAGTCAAATTCTTTTTGCCCTTCTAGCAGACAGTTGGTATCAGGAGGTTAGGATAGAGATAGAGGCAGGTAGACCTCTTGAGGGAAGACATTCAGGATATTCTCTAGATCCAGATGAGATATTGAGACACATGGGATGCATATACGTTCCTTCATTAGGTGATCTTTGCACCTTGGTCATGACTGAAGCACAGCGTGCACCTTATTCATCCAATCCAGGGGTGAAGAAGATGCATGCATATTTGCATCAGTTGTATTTTTGGCCAGGAATGAAGCATGATATTGCAGATTTTGTGTCGTGATGTCTAGAGTGTTAGCGAGTTAAGGCTAAACACCAGCATCCAGTAGGGTTTTTGCAACCACATTTAGTACCAGATTGGAAGTGGGATATAATCTCATTGGATTTCATTATTGGTTTACCCAACTCTTTGAGATGACATGATGCAATTATGGTGATAGTTGATAGGTTGACGAAGGTGGCACACTTCTCACCTATGTGCTCTTCCTATATTGCATCATCCATAGCTAGAGTGTTCATGGAGGACATAGTGAGGTTACATGGTATTCCGTGTCGAATTATTTCTAACAAGGATCCAGTGTTCACCTCAGCTCTTTGGACTTCATTACAACATGCGATGGGGACACAGTTGAAGTTAAGTTCAGCTTATCACCCAGAGATAGATAGATAGATAGACTGAGAGGGTCAATCAAATCCTCAAGGATATGTTGCGTATGTATGTGATGGACCAGTAGACACAATGGGAAGATTATCTCTATTTGGTAGAGTTCACTTATAATAATGGATTCCAGAGTTCTATTGGCATGCCTCCATTCCAGGCATTGTATGGGAGACCTTGTCGCACTCCCTTGAGTTGGGATCGACTAGAGGACATAGTAGTTTTGGGTCCTGAGATGTTGCAGGATATGGAGCAGTAGGTGGATAGGATTAGAGAGCACTTGGTGGCAGCATAGGATAGGCAGAAGAAGTATGCGGATGCGCATAGAGTGGATTGTTAGTTTTCTATAGGTGATAGAGTCTTCTTGCGGGTGTGTTTGTGAAAGAGTCCCATCCATTATGGGAAGGGCTCTAAGCTGGCGCCTCGCTTTTTCAGACCTTTCGAGATACTCGAGAAGATTGGTCTAGTTGCTTACCGTCTTGCTTTACTGCCCAGTCTCTCTCGCATTCAAGATGTATTTCATGTTTCAGTTATTCGGCCATACCATCCAGACATTTCTCATGTCCTTGATTGCAATGCATTATAGGTAGAGGATAGATAGCTGGCTTTGGAGCCCATGGCCGTAATGGAGTGCAGAATGCTCGCTCTTCGAGGGTGAGATATTGATCAAGTTAGGATTCAGTGGGATCCTAGGGATGACACGTCATCCACTTGGGAAGATGCAGCTAGAATGAGGTAGCTCTATCTCTATTTGTTCGCAGGCTTCCAAGAGTAAGTCTGTCCCTATGGGGGGAGGATGTAATACCCCTCCGTTTTGCTCTATTGATCGAACAGTGTTTTTCCCCTTTATGTTGTGTTTCTGTTAGTACTTTGACTATGGTACTCAGTTACTATTTGATTGTTATCTGTAAGCGATGTGAATATTATTTTTTGATGTGATGGTATTTTATTATGATGTTATCATTATGGCATGTTTTGAATTAGCATAAGTGGATATTTGAATTAATGATGTTTTATGCTTTTTGATCAAATTTTGATGTTAGATATGTTAGTTAGTAATATTGTATTGGTGAAGGGGACAGTATCGCATCACTTGCTTGCGAGCGCCCTGCGATTCCGCGATTTCCTCTTCACAACGTGTTCTATTATGTTATATATATGCATGTGGATATACTCTATGTTCACAGGTTGACAGGTACAAGACATTGACTCCACCTGGTTTCACAAGTTTGAGTGTGTCCATTACCAATGGCATTCGATTGGGAGATAGTAACTAGGTTTTTCGTGCCATGTCATCACCCTATTCATAGTGTGTCGTCAGGTTAAGTTGCTTTAGTATTGTTCTTTCACTTTGATTATTCAATTGCATGTTAGAAAAGGGTAAATATATTCTTTTTGCAATTAAGTTGTTGATTAAACTTACTTGGTTTAATGTTAAAAATATGATTCAATTTATTAATTAATTTAATTTAATTAATAAATAATTTAATCGTGGATTAGATTTATTTTATTAATTAATTAAATTGATTGTGTTGAAATTAGATAAGTTATTCATTTAGAAATTTATGGATTTAATGTTTGAAATTAAAAATTAAAGAAAAAGAATTTAAATTTCATTTTTAGAAAATTTTGAATTCAAAAATTGAAAATTGAGATATTTTGCTATTCTATTTTTTAAAAATTTATGAGGGTGGTTGCATAGATATTTTTTGAAATTTTCTTTATTATTTGGATTTTGAATGAGTTTTGAAGAAGTTTTTTGAAAATTGGAAAAAACAAGAAAAGAAAAGAAATTTGTTGTTGGATATTGGATTGGGAAGAAGCAAGTTGAATTCTTGGAGGAGCTAGAATCAGAAGAAGAATTGAGAGCACCATTGTTAACTTTTCAAACTTTTGAATTCAGGTTTTCTTCTTAATTTTTAGTTTTCATTTTGAAAGGTTTCTAGAGTTTTTATTGTGTTATTTGAAAATTATTGGAACCCTGTTTGATTGCAAAACAAACCCATTTTAATTCTTGCTTCAAATTTGAAAAAAAAAAAAAAAACTTTTGTTTGGAAATGAATTGCTTCAAAAAACTATTGGTGTTCTTGACTCAAAATGATCATTTTGAATATTATTTTCTCAATTGGTTATGCAAATATCTTTTGTGGATTTTTAAATATATATATGTATATATGTATGTATATATATACATACATATATATAATATATATATATTTTATATTGAAGTGTTATGCTACTAATTTTTTTTTAAACTGCAACCCTGCCAAGTGTGCGGATTTCAAAATCCGCAAGGTTTCTCTGTGATTTTTTTATTTTCTGTATAAAAATAAAAATAAAAAATTATTTTTTGTGGTTTCAGAGGAAGGACGTTGGGAGCTCACCCCCATCGTGCCCCCATGGGAGGCGAGTGGGGGGAGCCACGCCCAACACAACCCCTAATAAACCCCCCCCCCCCCGTGCATGGCCGCTGTGTTACACAACCGCCGCCACCACTATTGGTGGGCGACTGTGCATTGCACAATGCCACCAACAATGGTGGTCAGTTGTGCACACAACCATTGCCACTATTGCCGACACCACCAGGGCCAGCTGTGTTTTGCATAGTCGACGCCTTCCTATTGCACACGGCTCAAAATCTGTGGCCCAACCCTTAGGATTGGCGCACGGCCCGAGGCGTATAAGGTTGCCCTTTTTAAAAAAATAAAATAAAATAAAAATATTTTAATATATTAATATTTATTATTATATTTTATAATATCAATATATTAATATATATTATAGTTAATATAATGTGAGTTAATATTTAATATTATATTATATAATATTATAATATTATATATATTTATATTAGTTAATTAAATATATATATATATATATATATATATATATATATATACATATACACACACACATATATATATGTGTGTGTGTGTGTATATGTATTTAAATTATGATTTTCTTGAAGGCATGATTTAAAATAAATTGAGGAAATGAAAACATGGTAATTTTGGTTAAATCATTGTTTATATTTTAAAATATTATATTTGATGGAGAAGTAGTTTTAATTTTAAATAATATGTTTTTTTTTAAGATGAGTTAATTATTTTAAAATGGTTATGTTGAAAAGAGGAAACAATATTTATTTTAAAACAATGTATTTTGATTTGTAGAAATAAATGGTTATTTTATTATTATTTAAAAGAAAATAGGGAATTAAATATTGGGTTTTAATTTCTCCTCTTGTCTGAAAAATACGTATTTTTAAATAAGTGTTATTAATGCAATAAATTATTGAATGTTAATAAGGAAATGGATTTAGTAAATCCAAAGTAGGTTCAATTCCTATCTTCTTGTTCGTCTTGATTGTGAACTGTTTTCGTTTTCATTTGGGGGAAATTGTGTTATAGAGATTAATAAGTCTTCCAGATGGGGTTTCAGATATGTGGGTTGTCATATTATGTAGTCAAACTTTGGATTGCCTTGGGTAGTGCGTTTAATTGTATCCAGTTTGTTACTTAGTTATCATGAACGGGGATGTGTTGACTTTATGTCGTGGATAGGGATTTGATATCCTTAGGTCGCACTTGTGTACCCTTGGGTTGTGGAGTTGTTCCACATGTTGTCTTAGAGGAGTGGGTTGCAATGAGGGTCGACACACAAAGTGGTGCCAAAATAACTCATTGTAAGTTAGTTAATCCAGTGATAACGTAATTAAACTAATTAGAGGATTATGTAGTATCAAACACTTAATAAGATAATTATGCCTCGCTCATGGACGCAAGGGCTTGTATAAACTTGGGATGAGACGAGAAGGCCTGGAATGGCAAGATCGTTATCTTGTCTCTACGAGAGATAAATGATTCTGCAATGGTTGGCATGAGGGGCTGAAAGTCGTTAGAGGTTACCAGGATAATCCGAGATGGGGGTTGGAGCCTCAGAAGACTTACCAGGATAACCCATGTAACATTCTGATGACACTTCTCCTAAGTCAATAGTATGTTCGTATCAGTGATGAAATTCTAGAAGTAGTGTAACCATGGTGTTAAGTGATGTGTTTGTATTTGATTAAGTTCGGTTGTGTTTTAGCTTGTGTCTAGAGGTAGATGGTCTTGGCTAGGAATCCTTGTTACTATCTCCTAGCATGGGGGGTGGGCCTTCAGGTACCACTTGGTTGGGTGGAACGTGCACCTTACTCTGTTGGGCTTTCTTCTTGTTTGTGTGGACGAGATTTCCATTTGGAGAGCTCGTGGGATTCAACTTCATTTCATGCTTTATTTATTTTAGTTGATCTTGTGATTTATTACCCCTCATTTGTTATCGAGGTGGAAAGTTGTAATTGTAATCATGCTTATTGGACTTACCTCATTCAGGGAATGAGAGATGTAATCTTATTGTTTAATTATTGATAAATGAAATTGCATGTTATCTCTTATGCTTTGATGTAATTTATCATGTATGGAATGTATGCATTTTAATTTCTTAAATAAATGATTGACATGGTTTCAATTCATATTTTTTGTTGAGGTTCTAAATTAACCTCAGTCTCGTAACCTTAGAGGTTGTTGGCATTGGGTAGTGATCTTGCATGTTATTTGTACTTAAACAAAAAAAAATAGTCTGTTTAAGTAGATCATTGCAACTTCCTCTAGGGTTGTGTGGCGGGGCATTACAAGTTAACTAATTATAATGGGCTAGTTAACTATTGATAATGTGCTAGTTAACTAATTGATAATGAGCTTGTTAACTAATTGATAATGGGCTAGTTAACTACTTATCATGGGCTAGTTAACAATTGATAAGGTTCTAGTTAACTAATTAATAATGGGCTACTTAACTAATTATCATGGGCTAGTTAACTATTGATAATATGCTAGTTAACTAATTGATAATGGACTAGATAACTAATTATCATGGGCTAGTTAACTAATTGATAATGGGATAGTTAACTAATTATCATGGGATAGTTAACTATTGCTAATGTGCTAGTTATCTATTGATAATGTGTTAGTTAACTAATTGATAATGGGCTAGTTAACTAATTATCATGGGCTAGTTAACTAATTGATAATGTGCTAGTTAACTAATTGATAATAGGCTAGTTAACTAATTATCATGGACTTGTTAACTATTAAAAATATGCTAGTTAATTAATTGATAATGGGCTAATTAACTAATTGATAATAGGATATTTAACTATTGATAATGTGCTAGTTAACTATTGATAATGGGTTAGTTAATTAATTGATGATGGACTACTTAACTAATTGATCATGGGCTAGTTAACTAATTATCATGGGCTAGTTATCTAATTGATCATGGGCTAGTTAAGTAATTATCATGGGCTAGTTAATTATTGATAATGTGTTAGTTAACTAATTGATAATGTGCTAGTCAACTAATTGATAATGGGCTAGTCAACTAATTATCATGCGCTAGTTAACTAATTGATAATGTGCTAATTAACTAATTGATAATGGGATAGTTAACTAATTATCATGGGCTAGTTACACCGAGAGGCATAACCTACAGTGGTAGCATGAAGCAGAATGTGAGTGTGTTAACAAAAACAACTCATGACATATTAAAAATATCAAATGCCGGCATGTATACGAAAATATAAATTGTGAGAAGGTGTAGTAATTATTTGAGGGAAAACCAATTAATAAATTTTAAGAATTGAGAAAAGGTGCACCAATATAAGTAAGTATGTGCATTTAATTTGTACTTTTTATCATTTACTTTCTATAATTTGTATAGTTCTCACATCCAGAAATATATTTTTTACTTTCTATCATATTATTTTCTATGATTTTTCTGTTTATTACTTCAATTTTTACTTTTTATCTTTACAAATTCTCTAAATAAATAAAATAAATTTTACTTTCTATGATTTGTATATTTTTCATTTTTTTTAAAGGTAAAAAAGTAAATTATAATTTGTAAGTCATAAATAAAAGTTAACTTCTATTTTATTATCAAATTATTATTTGTTACAAAAGAGTTTGCATATATTTTATTTTTCAATTGTTTTTTAAAGACATATTTTTTTATTAAGAAGATTAAATTATAAATTATAAATTATAAATAAATAAGATTTATTAATAAATATGTATTAATTTTGTGATATTTTTTTTTATGAAATTAGTGTATAGTAAAATTTCTCATATTATATTATACTTTTAAATAATTATTTAGGATGCCTCACCCAAGATTAAATTTGAAAATGAAGAACAATGAAGAGAACATCGAAGAGAATATGCTCAAAATTAAATGAGACAACGATGTGAACACATGATTAAATTACAAAGAGAAGAAGCAAGAAATCATCGAAACCAAAATGATAGAGAAAGACGTGTTAAATGTAGGGCATATATGATATTTGAAGAGACTGAAGCAGAAATGAGACAACATGCAGAAGAGATGAGAACACATTGTGTACGGACATCTGAAGATGAGCAATACATATTAAGAATAAGATTACAAACAAATGAGCATTTAGACCAATTTAATGAGATAGAAAGATAACAAATACAAGTACGCAATCGTGAACTAGTTGAAAGGAATGATGAATCTCATGAGAATACAGAGGGTAAATTTGAAGGAATGAATTCAATTACAATAGATTGTGTGTTACAAACACCAAATAATAGAGTTCAAGATGCAATAAATGTTGAAACTGAAAATCATGAAGAAAATAATAGTTCACAATAGGAGTTAACCTCTCAATTGAGAAGACGAAGATGACTGCAAAGAAGACAAAATGAAAGAGATCTAGGTACATGTAATGACAATAGAAATGTGCAAATTGATTTGAAAGATTTACAAATTATATTTCGACATGGTTTGGATAAAATTGCAACACCAAGCATGTTTTACATTTGTCAAGAAAGTTACCCTACAATGAAGGTTGTACGAGTTCCTGAAGGCCCAATTTGCAATAGATGTTGACAAGAGAAACATGAACATCAATTTTTAACATTAAATAATATGAATCCTAGTCCACAACCATTAGAACTTGCAAACTTAACACAAATTGAGGAAATATTGATAGCGCGTGTGAATCCAATACTTCAAGTCACACATGCAACTAGAGGTCAGTATAAATATAAAGGACATACCATACATTTTCCACAAGAAGTAAGAGAACTGGCTAAAATTTTAGCACATCGAATAAAAGATTTACCAATTATTATTGTTCAAAGGAAGGACCAACGTGGAATAAATTACAATTTTATAGTCAATAGAGAGAGGGTGTACAAAGCATTGAAATAGAAGATAGAACATGACAAGTTCTATAGAGATGTGCAAATTGATGAAAATGTTCTTAGTGAACTCACATGCAATTCAAATGAAAAGATTTTTGATGAATTGAACTATGTTCATATGGAGTTTGATTTAGATGCAAATGAATATGTATTTGTGGTTCCAGTAATAGAGATGGATGTAGGAAACATTATTGAGCACACTACATCAATGGCATCAAAACCACCAAATGTTCAAAGAGAGATGGAACTAATCTAGGCATGAGTAAATAATCCTAATCTAGATCCTGGATCACTAATTGATTGGCCAAGAATTGGAACATCACCAATAAATCAGCATGTCACTGAAGGATTACTTGATATGGCTTTTCCAATACTGTTTCCAGATGGACGATGTGATTGGCTAGAACTAGAAGAACTATGACATAAAAAATACATATTGATTGATGAAATGAGTTTTATTGGACAAAAATTGCTTGCAAATATTGATTCAAGACTACGCCAAGATTTTCCAGAAAAATCAAACATGAGTTTTGGAGGAAGATCAATCATTTTGGTAGGAGATTTGGGACAACTACCTCCTGTTAGTGACAAACCTCCTTATGATAGTAATGTACATGCAAAATTGCTATGGGAAGAATTTAAGATAGTTGTTACTTTGGATAAGGTATTTAGACAAGAAGTTGAAGGTGAGGACCAGAAAAGGTTTCACCGACTACTCACAAATATTAGAGATGCAAATCCAATAATCGATGACTGGAAATTATTGATGACAAGGATAGATGTTTCATTACATCAAGTAGTTTGGGAAGAGTTTGATAACCGTATGCATCTATTTGCAACAAATGATAATGTATATCACCATAACAAGAAAAAATTACATTCATTAAGAAGACCAGTAGCCCGTAGCATTGCAACTAAAGAATGTAGTAATAATACAAAAGGAGGTCAAAATGATGAATTAGATGTTGAATTATTAATTGTGAAGGATGCAAGAGTCATGTTAACCTCTAATCTATGGATAGAAGTAGGCCTTGTAAATGGAGCCTTGGGATACATTTGAAATATCATATACAAACCTGGAAGTGCCTCACCACATCCACCAACATATGTTATGGTTCAATTTGATAATTACTCGAAAATGCCATTTGAAGATGCATCTCCAAATATAGTTCCAATTGCACCAATACATAGGGGGCACACACATCAATGCCATTACGGTTATCTTGGGCACTAACAATCCAAAAATCACAAGGATTGACTCTTTCAAAGGCAACAATTGATATAGGATCAAGAGAAAGAGTAGGATTAACATTTGTTGCTATTTCACGTGTTAAATCCTTGGATGGACTCAAAATCTCACCACCATTCTCATACAATCGCTATGAAAAAATGAAAACAGGGAAGCAACTCACCAAAAGGAGAGCTGAGGAAGAAAGACTCAAATCTTTGGAAGTATAGTAAGTTCATCTAATGCATACATTATTGGATATCATTCTTCTATTAAACTCTATTGATATAGTATCAAGATTATTTTTTTGATTTAATGTGAAATATGTAATTCAATATTTGCAAAGAATAAAAATATTTTTTTCAAACACATGCTAAATTAATGTTTTACATATGGCATTGTGGATGATACTAGCTTATCTATCTTAATATATTAATCTATATATTATGTAATGCTCTGCCAAGTAACCTTAAAGGAAGTTGCAATTAATGCCTTAAGCAAACCAATTTTTTTTTTTAAAGTGCATTTAACATACACATTCACTTACTAATTAACAACAACCTCTAAGGCTACAAGGTTAGGATTACTTAAACCCACACATACATATTACATATAACCATAGCATTATAACTTTATGAAATAAACATCATACATCATAAGAATACCACATAACATAATAAGATGAACATCCAAGATACAATCTCATAATCATTATCTTAATCCAATAGTTACATCACTCATTCCCAGAATGAGGCAATAGTACAAATGTATTACAATTACATAACTCCGCCTCATAACAAAAGAAGGATAAATAACTTATACAAAAAGAAATATTACAAAGCAAGAATAACACAAGAACTCGAGCTATCCATCTGGATGGCTCGCCACCAAGTACTGAAGATAATGGGGACCCAACGGTTTTGGTGCATGTTCCACCCAACCAAGTGGTACCTGAAGGGCCACCCCCCATGCTAGGAGATAGTAACAAATTAACATGGACAAAGAATCTACTACCTCTAACCAAAGGCAGACTCATACTGACATAACCAACCAAATGCAATAAACAAGTACAACTCAAGTACAACACAAGTACAACATTCACATCACTAACATAGTTCACATTGCTTCCAGACATAAAAATAGATCAAGTATGTGCAGAGAACCATACACAAATAACAATAAACAACAGTTGTCCTAGATAGAGTGTCATCGCATAGTAGTCATGAGATCTCCTCTGGGCATCCTTCATAAGCTCCGATAATCCTGGTGGCCTCAACCGAATCCCGGCCCCCATGCTCACTCATGCGGCATCAAATACCTCTCGTACTGACAAGATAGATGACAATGCCATTTCAGGCCTTCTCACTCATCCGAAGTCTAAACGAGCCCTTGTGTATATGAGTGAGGATTAAATTATCTTGATTAGTGTGGAAGGCATCCTAATCATCTAAGTACATTAATTTAATTATCACTTGATTAACTCACTTCTGAAGGTTACCCAGTTTACCTCTTTGGGCTTCAACGCCTAACAGAAGCCACTCTTCTATTCGACAACACACACCCAAACAATCCACCAAGGGAAACACAAGTGCATACAAACAAGACATCAATACCACTGCGACACATGGAGGAAACAAATAAAAGAACTCACTCCAAACATCTTGGAGGCAACAAACACATAGTCCACTCCTTTCACAGGAGGTACCAAAACATCCCCGTTCGTGGAAATTGGGTAAATACTGAATAGACACCATGCACTACCCAAGGGAGAAAACAACTGGTTGACATAAAGATTCGGCAACCCTCATCCTCTAAGATCTTCTGGAAGACTTATAATTTTGGACTAACACATAATCCCATATCCCAAAACACAACATGATGACATAGCTACAAAAGCATTCAAGTCATTAATCAAATCTAATATTTGAATTTCCTAAATCCATATTCATTCAATAGGTAACATTAACAAGGTCAAAGGCACATCTACAGGGTTAACTCAAATAATCATATACCCATATTTCTATTTCCATTATAGGAAGTCTCAAACAATTTAAACTTACATCCCTTTATGAAATACAGAGAAACTAGAACATTTAAGGAAATCACGAGAAAGTTACTATTTTTGGATATTCTATACCCATATCTCTTTCATATTTCATTCACAACATATTAATTGCTCTAATGGAAATAAAATAAATTAAGATAACTACTTGCCTCATCAATATAAACAACTTCTTAATTTACTTTTAAATCGACGCAAATCCATGCAAGTAAACTCTTTCCATTTCCTAACCAAATCTTACATCTCATTCAATTTTCTATTTAGAACATGCAGTCACTTTAATATAATAAAATATCGTTTCTCTACCCATTTACCCATATTCACTAATCAATCCATTTTAAATCTCCATTCAATAATATATTGCATGCATCTTATTAAAATAAAATACGATAATGAATTTACACTTAATATATATATATATATATGCTCCATCTTATGTATACACCAAATATATATATTAATAAATTTAATTATATATATTTTTTAATATTCCAATCACAACGATTAACTTGCCCTATGGAAATAAATAAAACATAATAAATATTTGTCTTTTTCAATATAATCATTTCCTAAATTTACTTCTAATACAACATAAACTATTGCAAATACTATATTCAATTTTCTATCCAAAATCTATATCTTTCAATTCTCTATTTAAAAACATGAATATCTTCAGTTTGTAAAATATCTTTTTCTCCATCAGTTTATCCATGCATACAAATTATTTCTTTGAAAATCTTCGTCCAAAACTAGATTACATGCAATTGGTAAAAATAAAATGTATATTAAATATGCACCTATTTGAAATTACTCCTGTAATATATACATTAAACATATATTAGTATATTTTACTAAACAAATACATTATTTAATAAAATAGATTAATATTCCATAAATAATTTCCCAAATACTTATGCTATTCAAATATTTAAATAAAACTAAAATGTTTTAATACTTCCTTTCAAAATATACAAATTCTCACACTATAGCTAGTACTCATTTTATTGATTATATATATATACTTAATATCTATAGATATTAAATATTATTAAATTTTCATTGTAATAAAAAAAACGAATACATATTTTTTTTTAAAACAATAAATATAATCGCGAAACCTAAAAATCCTTATGGCGGATGGATCCTGCCTTGGTTCGAAGTTCGCACGCCATAGCAATTTAAGGGTTTCACACATTTTTTTTAAAAACAAGGGAAAGGGAGAGTGGGGGTGCGGCTGTACATTCGTCGCTCCCCAAACTCCCATGAAGGCGGTGAGGGGAGGTGTGGATAGGGGTCTCCCTCCACACAGTCGCTCCCATATGGGGGCGGTTGTTGGGAGGTAGACCATCCCCATGCCTACCCGCACTCACACGGTTTGGGTTAAAAAAAAAACAGCGAACAAGGTTTCGCTTCCGTAGCCTCCAAACGGATCTGCCTCACAACGATTTCATTGTACAGTGATCCCTCAAAACAAAAATCATTTTTAAAATAAAAACAAATTCCCGTCACATTAACACAGAAAGACGACGGTCGTACAACAACGATTGAAATTTTAACACATAAATTTTTTAAAATAGAAGATGTATATTTGTATTATATATATATATATATATATATATATAAACGAATTTCGACAGTAGATAAATTAGGAAAAAATTTGTGAAAATATATTCACCTACAGATAAAATTGTAAAACTTTTCCAGAAAAACCCAAATTTCACAGAGGTTTAAAACTAATTCCTTTAATCCATTTTCCTGAATTCTTAAACAGTAAAAAAACAATTAAACCAAAATGGATCTATATTAACAACAGAAGTTTCAAAATCCTCAAGGTTTCACCACCTAATTTCTACAGAGGGTTTTCAAAATAAATTTGCTTTTCTACAGAGGGTTTAAATTTTCCAAAACAGATCTAATGTGTTGCTCAACCTCTAGATTTGATTCAAATAACAAATTTCTTTTCTAACATCAGATTTATCAAACAATATTAATTCACTACTATTTTAAAAGTAACCAAGAACAATAAAACACAAAGAGGAAAACCTGGTTCAAGAAGCTACAGGAAAGATTAATTTCTGATGCCAGCCTCCTCCACAGATCTCCCGAATTTTCTTCAATCATGCAGTGAATCCAATCCAAAACCCAACAATTGCATACAGACTTTTCTCAAATCAAATCTACAATCAAACATTTCTTCAAACCCTTTTTGTGCAATTTTCCCCAAAAATCCTTCACTGCTATGAAAATGAATTCCCCTCCAAAAACTTCTCTCTCCCCCAAAAATAAAACATGCATTCCTTATTTATCAAAAAACCTAATACAAACCTAATTCACATTGCATGCAAAGTTGAAAATTAGATATTAATTTCAATTTCAATTTTCGAAAACCCAATTTCAATTTAATATACAATTTCAAATAATAAATTAATTTCCAAAGTTGCAACTAATTTCCCAAATAAACATTTAATTACAATTTCTAATTTAATTCCCACAAGTTGAAATTAAATTCCAAAATTAATTTTAATTCTTTTATTCCCTTTCATTTTCTTGCATCACATTTAATTAATTAATTTGGTTATTTAATAACTAAATTCATCCTTTTGGATTAAATTTAATTAATTAAATTAATTAAATTTAATCAAATAATTTCAATCAACAAAATATAATTTTAATTAAATAACCATCAACATGATTAAATGCAATAATTCAAAAATTTGATTAAAATAAATACGCACCTTTCAGAATTGAATAATATTAAAATAAGGTAAACTATGACTCAACAACGAAACTGACGACACACTAAGGCTAGGGCGTAGACTTGACACATGTTACCTAGCTACTATCTCCGGTTCAACTTAACCGTTGGATCGACACGCTCGAACCTGTGAAACTAGGTGGAGTCGATGTCATGTACCTGTAATCTTGAAACTAAGTAAACAACATCGTACAATATATACAGCATATAATACACACCGTGAAGAAGAAATTACGGATTCGCAGGGCGCTCACAAGCGAGTGATGCGAACCTGTCCTCTTCACCAATACACTCATCAAAACTGACACTTCCATCATAATCCAATAATCTCGTAATAACATCTCATGTTAACTTTACAACATCATTAATCCATAATGCATGTGAAACAATAATCAGATAACCACATCCCACAATAATAGTTGTCGCTCAATAGTAGCGATCAAAACATCATAACAAAATGTATCCAGTATCAAAGTAGCTGCAACCAAACATAGCATAAAGCAAACCGAACAAGAAGCAAAACAGAGGGGTATTACATATTATACACCAAGAGATATCATTTTCGAGGCGTATTTTTTAAAATTCAAAAAAAAATTTAGTAAAATGCCTCAAAAATGATATCTCTTGACGTATAATATTTAGATTAATATATTCAGATAGATAAGCTAGTTAACTAATTGATAATGGGCTAGTTAATAATTGATAATGTGTGAGTTAACTAATTGATAATGCGCTAGTTAACTAATTGATAATGGACTAGCTAACTAATTGATAATGGGCTAGTTAACTAATTATGATGGGCTAGTTAACTAATTGATAATGTGTGAGTTAACTAATTGATAATGGGCTAGTTAACTAATTATCATGGGCTAGTTAACTATTGATAATGGGCTAGTTAACTAATTGATAATGTGCTAGTTAACTAATTGATGATGGACTAGTTAACTAATCGATGATGGGCTAGTTAACTAATTGATAATGGGCTAGTTAACTAATTATCATGGGCTAGTTAACTATTGATCATGGGCTAGTTAACTAATTGATAATGTACGAGTTAACTAATTGATAATGGGCTAGTTAACTAATTATCATGGGCTAGTTAACTATTGATAATGTACTAGTTAACTAATTGATAATGGGCTAGTTAACTAATTATCATGGGCTAGTTAGCTAATTGATAATGGGATAGTTAACTATTGATAATATGCTAGTTAACTAATTGATAATGGACTAGTTAACTAATTGAGAATGGGCCAATTAACTAATTGATTATGGGCCAATTAACTAATTGATCATAGGGTAGTTAACTAATTATTATGGGCTAGTTAACTAATTATCATGGGCTAGTTAACTAATTGATAATGTGCGAGTTAACTAATTGATAATGGGCTAGTTAACTAATTATCATGGGCTAGTTAACTATTAATAATGTACTAGTTAACTAATTGATAATGGGCTAGTTAACTAATTATCATGGGCTAGTTAACTAATTGATAATGGGATAGTTAACTATTGATAATATGCTAGTTAACTAATTGATAGTGTGCTAGTTAACTAATTGATAATGGACTAGTTAACTAATTGATCATGGGCTAGTTAACTAATTATGATGGTCTAGTTAACTCTTGATAATGTGCTAGTTAACTAATTGATAATGGGCTAGTTAACCAATTATCATGCGCTAGTTAACTAATTGATCATGGGCTAGTTAACTAATTATCATGGGCTAGTTAACTAATTAATAATGTGTTAGTTAACTAATTATCATGGGCTAGCTAACTAATTGATAGTGTGCCAGTTAACTAATTGATAATGTGTGAGTTAACTAATTGAAAATGGGCTAGTTAACTAATTATGATGGACTAGTTAACTATTGATAATGTGCTAGTTAACTAATTGATAATGGGCTAGTTAACAAATTATCATGGGCTAGTTAACTATTGATAATGTGCTAGTTAACTAACTGATAATGAGCTAGTTAACTAATTGATCATGGGCTAGATAACTAATTGATAATGGGCTAGTTAACTAATTGATCATGGGATTTTTAACTAATTGATAATGGGCTAGTTAACTAATTGATCATGGGATAGTTAACTAATTGATCATGGGCTAGTTAACTACTTATCATGGGCTAGTTAACAATTGATAATATGTTAGTTAACTAATTGATAATGGGCTAGTTAACTAATTATCATGCACTAGTTAGCTAATTGATAATGTGCTAGTTAACAAAATATCATGGGCTAGTTAATTAATTATCATGTGCTAGTTAACTAATTAATAATGGGCTAGTTAACTAATTATGATGAGTTAGTTAACTAATTGATAATGGGTAGTTAACTTATTATCATGGGCTAGTTAACTATTGATAATGTGCTAGTTAACTAATTGATAATGTGTTAATTAACTAATTAATAATGGGTTAGTTAACTAATTATCATGGGCTAGTTAACAAATTGATAATGGGCTGGTTAACTAATTATCATGGGCTAGTTAACTATTGCTAATGTGCTAGTTAATTATTGATAATGTGCTAGTTAACTAATTGATAATGGACTAAATAACTAATTGATAATGGGCTAGTTAACTAATTATCATGCACTAGTTAACTAATTGATAATGAGATAGTTAACTATTAATAATGTGCTAGTTAACTATTGATAATGGGCTAGTTAACTAATTGATGATGGGCTACTTAACTAATTGATCATGGGCTAGTTAACTAAATATCATGGGCTAGTTAATTAATTGATCATGTGCTAGTTAACTAATTATCATGGGCTAATTAACTATTGATAATATGTTAGTTAACTAATTGATAATGTGCCTAGTTAACTTATTGATAATGGGCTAGTTAACTAATTATCATGGGCTAGTTAACTAATTGATAATGGTGTTGTGCCCATAGCACACACGGCCCATTCAGAATGGGGACCTTCTCTTTCTATCACCTTGTCGGGCCCTTTTGGTGTCGTCTCGATTTTACGTCCCCCTCCTTTTTTCGATGTCCTAGTTGGTCAATGCACCCTTCAAAGTCTCATTTTGGATTGACCATATTTTTCCCCTAAAAGAAAAAATTGCTTAGTCTTGGGCTTCATGGGGCCTTCTTTGTCATTTTTCCTTTTCGACCTTTGGGTTTCCCTCTTCGAGTCGCCGTTTCTGTCCCGCCATCCCGAATGGCCGACGGTCAGCGTCCTCCCAGACCTTGGACCCCAGTGCTCCCTTTGTCATGTGCCTCACTTGTCAAAACTTAACAATTGTGCCCTAGCATATTTTCAGCATGTCTCCCGGGCCTGACCCTTTCGAGATTCCCCTCTCGGGTTTCCTTGTGGTCTTTGATGTTGTGGACGGCCGTCAACCCTCGTCCTTTCGGACTTCAGACCCTGACATTCTCTTCGTCATTTGATTTCACTCGCCAAGTTTTTTGATGACATTTCCTTCATGTCTCTCCGGAGCTCGGGCTCCAGAATTCTCGCCTCCGTCTTTAATTCAAATTTACCAACCTCATTGATCGTCATACTTGCATTTACTAGGGGCATTAATGGCGATTAGGAGTATAAATATTGGGCCCGACATGTCATTTTCACATGTCAGGAGTCCCAGTGAAGTGCGGTGCCTCCCAGCTTTCATCATCCTCGCGCCCAAGCCTCCACTTTTCCATTCTTCGAAGATCAAATAGTGCTCTTCATCAGGCCCATGAGGTAAGATCGATGTCCGACCTCTTGTCGCATTTCCCTCACTTTCGCACCTAAATAATAAGTAAAGTGGCTAAAATGAACAAGTCTGATAGAAGAGGGATCGGGTTACAAAACCCATGAATTGAAATTTCCAAAATGGCCCTTAGGAACTTCAAAAATTGAACTCGAAACCCTAACTTCCCATGTCCGTTCTTTGAACTGGGTGACTGTGCCCTTCGGGCCCAAGATTCCCTACTGTCATGGTTGTTTACAATGGAAATTTAACAAAGTTACCTCGGCATCAAAGCTCCTCCCGGGTTCTGGACTCCGAAACTCCGCCCTCAATTGGTCGCTCCTTTCAACGGTTTCAAACGGCATTGGCCTCACATCTATCCAACCCTCAGACCTTGAATAACCAACTGATGCAAAACCTGTGAAAAGGCATCCGCTTCCAAGTGCCCGTCGAGTCCCGGTCCCTAGACTTCTATCTTCGGACCGCTGTTTTTGTTTCATCATTTCTGAACGATCGTCACATCACATCCTTCTGGCTCTCGGACCCCGAGTGTTTCCCTACCGCTTGAATTTGAACAATGAAAGCAGTCCTTGCCTGCCTCGAACCCCACCTACCAGACCTCCATCATCAGGATTCCATCCCATCTCCGCCATCCAAAATGGAAAAACCAACCCATCTTTCTAGAACCCGGGTCCCGACACTCAAATCTCCTCTGGGTTTTGGATGAAGGCAGTCTTTTCGGGTCTGCTCCTCCAGAGTGCATGCCTCGAACTTCCGTCTCCGCTTCATCGTTTCACATGGCTATTCCCCAACGGCATCCCAACCCTCGCAGCCTGGGCTCACGAACAACTAAGATTCTTGAAATATGGTCTCACGGCCTTTGACCTCCCAGATTTCGACCTCCAGAACTCCTCCTCTAGAATTTTGTTTCTGTAAAAGTTGTTCCAAATAGCTAACTCTTGACAGCCCTCCTTCAGTTTGAACCCAAACGACTTAATGATGACTTAAATAGACTCAAATTTGGAAATGGACTTCGAGCCACATGCTTAAATTTGACCTTCTCCCACATGGACCCTTCATTATCCAAATCCAGGACCAAGAGAAGTCATCTAAGATGCCTTGCCCTGTTCGCCCTTCAAAAACAATATTTTGCTAAGGGAAGTCCGACCTCTGGGGCTCAGGTCACTCATTTTCCTTCTGGAGAGCCTTCAAGTGACAAATTCATTTAGAATGATCTATTTTTTAATCTAACATTGATTTGCAGGAATTTTTCAGAGGCTGCACCCTCATGCTTAATTTTACTGACTCCCGCCTCTTTGTGCAGGATATATGGAATCTGGTGTAGAAACTTTGAGGGCAGCCAACGACAAAGGAAAAAGAACCGCCAAAGCTCCTCGAGGAAAGGAGGATAAAGACCAAATGAAGTACTAGTTCCAGGGAGTGTCTTTGCACTCCAAGATCACAACCAAGTGGAAGGACATCACAGATGCAAATATTGGGCATGTCGATATTGATGAGTTCATACAAAGGGTTAGAATAAGCCCCAAAATAGATAATGCAAGACTCATCAGAAGCAGCGAAATAGCCAAGGCTGTGAGTTTCCCTCCTGCCTTGATTACCCCCGAGCTGGTAATGGCTTACAGAGAGGCATATTAGTCAGAAACAAGGACTATTGTCAACAGGGATGGGAACGTCTTGGCTGATATGTCACCACCAGGGATAAAAAAAAACCTTCCACATTCCTATCTTCGAAAAGATGGAGTTGCCTACCATTCGGGAATGTAAGGAAATATGGGACGAGGATCCTTTGAGATGCAAGAAGCTGATCAACCAGTATTGGTTGAAGGAGAAGCAGGGCAGTGCTGCCAAGGTTCCTCGGGAGCTCTACTGTAGTGACTTTTTTCGAGGACTACCATGATTTGATCACCATGCTGAAAAAATTACCATGCTAAGTAGAGTAATGGGCCTCCCTTATGCAGCATATTTTCAAGAATGGATGGTCTATTTCATCGAGCACATTCTCCATGGGAAGGACACCACATTCTATTGGGGAGGAATAATCAGTGACTGCTTTCATGATCAATTCATGAGCGTCAAAAAGACATCCAAATTCTACATGACCTCTTACCTGGTATACTCGCTAGTTGATAAGAGGCTTTATAACGGGTTATTCAGAGTTCCAAACAAGGTTCCTGGTAGAGAACTCAAGGCATTTGATAGATACCCTCAGCTGCAGTTCAAAAATTTTAAAAGGGATTATTGCAGAGTAAATGATGCATTCATCACTTACATAATCAGGTTGCTCAAGGGAGATTTTGAGAGAAGGATCTCCCACAATGCTCGAGCATTTCTAAAGGATTATGCCTTCTTGTTTATCCAGTACCCCAAGTTCACCTACATTCACGCCCAGGGATTCTCCGAAAGGCCAAATAAGCTACCCTGGTACCCTAATGACTGGATCATGTTATTGGAACTATCTTGGAAGTTGTGACACATTCACGCCATCTTGAGCAACAAATATCTAGTGGGGATTCCTTATCCCCTTACACTTGGTCAAGGGATGTATGAACTTTATACTTCCTAGTGTGCGAGAAATTCAGAGAAGGAATTGGCAGAATATCACTTCAAGTCCCATACGGCCAGACTACAGATGAATCCATACGACCATCTCAAGAAGGCAATTGAACAGGAATTCACCCACCTCCACCATGTCGAGGATTTTTGGGCCAATAGCAAGGATGACTTTGAAGTGCAGCTAAGGCACTATATGTGGATGAACACGTACTTTGTAAAGAGGGTGAATCTGTTCCCAGTGCCTGATCAGCTTGAGGAGGATGAAAGCACTGTGATCGACTCGAGGTCCAGTGCTATGGAAAATTTACCACTATTTAATTGATTGGAACGAGAAATAGGTTGATGACCTTCACATTCTCACCAAGCCTGTTGAAGCTCGAACAAAGGTGTGGATCGATGGGCAGGTTGCCCGTTTGAAGCAACAGGAAGTCGCCTTGACATTCAAGGGGCTCGAGAGTGAACCAAGTGGTTCTGATGGTGGGACAACTACTGCTACAATTGAAGAAACATCTAAGTCCCCACCATCTATTCGATCAAAGAAGAGAAAGGAGGTTGACGAGCAACAACCCAACCCAAAAGTGTACTCTAGAAAGGCCTCAGAGAGTGAACCTCCCAAAAAACATAGAGGAACAGCTAGCGTCATTGAAATGCCAGTGATATTGGAAGATCCACTCCATGAGGGAGAGGATATGGAGGCTGATCTGCCAATATCTCTGTCTGCTTCATCTGTTGCTACCAGTACTGCTACTATTGCTACCACCCTGCCTATCCCACATGCAATAGTTGTGTCCTTTCCGCCTGCGATGGACATCATTGTTCACCTCACCTCTACTTCTCATGTCACGTAAGTCATATCGGTGGATTCATCCTCTGCCACTACCTCGCCAATTTCTTCGTCCTTCATGTCTCCCTCCTTTTCTCTTCCTACTACCACTGCTACTACTGCGATACCTTCCCTCACTCTTCTGGATTCATTCTTCAATTACATGCAAAATGTGTTGTTTGAACTTTCGAGAATGTTTGCAAATCCAATGGTGCAAGCTGTAATTGCCCAAGCAATGGTTAACACCCCGGTTCCTCCTCCTCCTACTAAGCCACCTAGTATGGAGGCTATGATGCAAATCTTTGATGAGTTGGAATGACAACTAGAGGCAGCTAAGAGATTGGAAGAAGAGGAATTTAATTATCATGAGCACCCAATATACGAACATCGGGTGATTGATGAAGTTGCCTATGAGTCTTCCAGTGATGATAGCGAGGATCGAGGCACAAAAATAATTCAAGAAACAGCTGACCCAGAGCTTGATGCCGAATGGGCTAAACAACTCAAGGAGATTGAAGACAAAGAGGCTGAAAGACAAACTATAGCTGAAGAAGGAGTTGTTTCTCAGGAGATAGAGGGTGATAAGTCTCCAGTGGAGGGGCATGACTGTGCCCTTAAGCATGGTGAAGGGATGTCCTTTCATGAAGATAGACAAGAGGATAGGCTCGAGGAGTGTGGGCATGATCAAGATAAGGAAGAAAATGTTGTTGAGGGAGAAGACCACCTTGATGAATGAATACCCACCAAATCTCCCATCAAGGGCATAATGTTCATACAAGACTCCAATGAATATGAAAGAGGATACAAGGATAGGGTGAGAGGCCCTCATTGAAAAGGCAATTGAAGTCAGAGAGGAAGAAAAGGGAGATCAACATGAGTCGCCTAGGGGAAAGTCTTCAATGCCTGATTGGTTGGAGGGACAGCTAGAAAAGAGGGCTCCCACTCCCAAGGACCCAAAGGCAAGATTGGAGGCAATGTTGGCTAGAGCTCAGATTGGTACCAAGAAGGAGAAAAATCCTAGAATTAGATCAAGAGTAATGATGAATGCCTCTAGATCCAGAGCAGTGCAGATAGCCACATCGGTGGTTGGAGAACAAGGAATAAGCTATAGCATTTCCATCATCGACTTGGGAGTGGCCACCAGAGAGCAGAAGGTTGAACATCTCTAGGAATCAGTTGCCACAGTGGTGCACCTCATTCAACAGGATAAAATTTTGAAGGAGGAGCTTAAGGCACAAGTGGTTGATTTGACAACTTATATCCAGCAATGGTCATCCATGAAAGAATAGCCCACCACATCCTTGGCCCCACCACAGTTGTTGTCAAAAGAGCATATTAACAAGCTAGAAAAGAGAAAGAACTTGGACAAGACCACAAAAAACTAGTTCCAACAGGTCTTGGATATTGGGAATATAGGTATCAATCTAGTTTTTTGAACAACGAACAAGTTCTTGGAAGAACAAATGTCTCTTGAAGGTACGAGCTAAATCTGCATTGAGTTCCCTAAGAAGTATGGGGCTGCTTACCCAAAAATCGAGGCTATCCTCAGGCTGCCAAGTGAGATTTGGGAGAAGAAATTCGCCTTCAAGGACGATGACCATTGGTTGATGGATGTGTGGAAACGAGACTTCGATCACCAGAAGGAAATGCTAAAACAAGTACTTGAGTGAGTAACTCCGGATGTTGAATGGGCCAAGGAGGCAAGGGGGGATTTCTTTCGATACTTGAAGCTGATGATGGGACTTGAAGCTGATGATGGGGTATGAAGTGCCCACTGTCAGGATCAATCCAGAAAGTATAAAGCCTCACCTTCGAAAGAGGATGGAAGATGGGATGTTAACCGAGGTTACTATAGATTTTATAAGCTTTGGTGCCCAAGCTTTGTCTCAATTTGAACTATTCAGAGACCATGTTGCCAAGTATGAGGAGGACTAGGAAAATCTTGTTAAAAATTCCAAAGAATGGAGCTACCAAGTGTTGAGATATGACATCATTGAGGTCGACAAGTTCCAATCGGTGATCTTGAGGTTCATGGAGTATGCAGCTTTGAAGAAGCAGGAAGGCAACCTTGTTATTGGTGAAGAATTTCTAAAAGAGTAGCTGTAGCAAAGAGCAATCAATAAAAAGACGAAAATGCTACAGTGAATTGTGGCCACACAAATGTAAATCAGTCTTGGCCACATGTTTTACTTTTTGGACACTATAAATAGGGGGTCTCCTCTCATTTTCAAGGAGATTTGAGTTGTTGTAAAGACATGCTGCAAAAATTGCAATAGAAATACATTCATCTTGGTGCATTTTTGGATTTCTTCTCATGTTTCATGATTCTTCTCTCATAAGTTAAAGATTTAGTTAGATTTACTTTGCTGTTCTAGTTTCCTTTTAGTCAACTTTAGTAGATTTAGTAATGTTGTTCTTGATTATGGAGATTTTTGTTGTGTTGATGCTTTTCTTGTCCATACTTTTGGTCATTTGTTGTTGGTAGATGGCTATGAAAAGTTAGTTTGGACTTTTATTTTAAAGCTTCCTTTAAAACTTTATCTTTGTTCATGCATATGTGTGGTGAATGAACGATAAAAACATCTGCAATCCTTAGAAGATAGTATAGGTTTCATGATACTATGAAATTTTTGGTTAAGTGAAATTTTATTTTAAGGAAACTGTCCACAGTGTAAGCCTCCATGATCACTGTTAATTTTTAGTTGCAAGTCCAGGAACTTGCTCTCTTCCCTGCTCTTTTCCTTTTTTTTAACCAATAACCTATGCTAAGGTTCATTGCACATTGTAAACCTAAATTCAACAACAAAATGGACTTCAAGACTGTTGTTTGAACCTGCAGCGAATGCACAACTCGTCCATCTTAAAACTTCATTTGCAAATTCAATTCACTTTCCAGCTTAACCCATGTAAGTCTTCCTTGTGATTATCAGCAAAATCACAATGAAATCAATTGAGGTATCCTATGCAAGTCATGACCTGACACTCGAGAGACCTTGGGGTAATTTTCAGCAACCTATTGGATATTTCCTTCCAAGAGAGGTGATGCATCTATGCATTGCCTATGTTGAGAAGTGCCTCAAAAATACATCAACAAATGGGCTAGTTAACTAGTTATCATGGGCTAGTTAAATAATTGATAATGAGCTAGTTAACTAGTTGATAATGTGCGAGTTAACTAATTGATAATGAGCTAGTTAACTAACTATCATGGGCTAGTTAACTATTGATAATGTCTTAGTTAACTAATTGATAATGTGCTAGTGAACAAGTTGATAATGGACTAGTCAACTAATTATCATGGGCTAGTTAACTAATTACCATGGGCTAGTTAACTATTGATAATATGCTAGTTAACTAATTATCATGAGTTACTTAACTAATTGATAATGGGCTAGTTAACTAATTGATAATGTGCCAATTAAGTAATTGATAATGTGCCAATTAAGTAATTGATAATGTGCTGTAAATAGGGGAAAAATCTGAAATCTGAGATCTTATTAGATTAAGATTTAGATTTTCACCATCCTCAATGTAGTTACCTGTAAAACATACTCATGCAAGTAAATAATCTAATCTAAACAAACATGCATGTCACCAGGGATTCACTCCATTATTCTTCTCAATCTCGCATAAGAATGCAAGCTTCGAAGGATTTTCCTATTGACGGAATGTTGGTTGCTCACTATTTCAGCATAATGATAGGATAGGGATGACGAATGAAGGATGGATGATGATGAAAAGTTGTAGAATGAATTTGACAGAGTGAGGGTACTGGAAGAAGTCGATTGTAAATGGCTTGTGAGAAGTCATATTTATAGAGTTTCGACATGGACGAAGAAGAAGAAGAAGATTTGATTTGATTTTTTGACAAAAGAGGAAATACAACCTCGTATGCGATAAGATTCTAATAAAATAGAAAGATATTGATTTTTTCATTTTAAAGGAAATAAATCCTGAAAAAGACGAGAATGATAAGTGATGAATTATCTAATTAAATTAATTAATTAGATACACATGAGTTCTGATTTTAGAAAGAAAGTGAGAAGATATTTTAAGATTTTATTAATTAAATAAATATTTGATTTATTTAATTAATGTTGGATTTATGATTTAGTTAATTAAATAATCTAAATTATTTAATTAACATTAGAAGAAAGAAGAGATTATGATAGAAGTGATTTGATTAATTAAGTAATATAAATTATTTAATTAACATTAGAAGAAAGAAGAGATTATGAATAGAAGCGATTTAATTGATTAAATAATAGAAATTATTTAATTAACATTAGAAGAATGGAGGGATTATTAATGAAATTAGTCAAATAAATAAGATTTATTTAACTAATTAGATGATGACAAGGGTACCTAGGGAAAAACATGCTACAAGATGTCTAAATGACCTAATGTTGTGATAAGGTATTGTAAGAGGACACTTTTGGGTGTCTACATTTTGCCCCTCTTTGAGATGATGTTCGAGATGATGAGATTTGTGTCTAGTAACATCATTTCAAAGAAGCTAAGCTATGGATAGAGGAAAATGGATGATGATAGAAAGATAGGATGATGATGATAAAAGAATAGGATGATGATGCCCCCTCAAGAGGATAGGCAAGTTGGAAGGACATGGGTATGCTCTCGAAATAGATGAAATGATAAAAGATGGATAATACGTTATGTTGCAAGAAAGTGAGCAATCATGGTATAAGGACCAAGGTGATGATGTGTCTTGTGCCCCAGCATAATATAACCTTGTCTAAACATATGCGGGAGTAAACTTATAGAGCATTAAAGTCCTAATGCACAAAAGGTATGATAAGACCTTAGATGCAAAGGATAGTGCAAAAATCCATTCCGACATGCACAAGATATGAATATTAGCTAAAATGATATGGATTTGATACAAATGCAAGATAAAATGATATCACACACAAGCAAGCAAACAAGCAAGCATGCATAAATGATTCAAAAACAAACAAGGTATTGCCCCTGTCAAGTTGTAAACCGTTGATTAATTGTTTGATTGATGATGATGACGATAGTGTTGTCATTGCGGGGAACGATATATCCCTAGATCAACACAAGGATGACTGGTTGACTGATTGATTGATTGGTTGATTGGTTTACAACAAGATTAGGATCAAGACCATTGATGTAGTTGGATAATTTGATAAGATTGATCGACTTGATTGGTATGGATTGATGATTGACTTGCATTTGGATTATTGCTTGGAATGATTGATGATGATTGATGAATGGATTTGATGAAGATGATTGATTGGTTGAAATTGGAAGAATGGATTGGATTTTCGTTGGCTATTTAATTTTTTTTCTTTTTTCAGGTATTTTTCCATTTTTTTGTATTTTTGGAATGTTTTGACTTTTTTTCTTTTTTTATTTTAAATGTTTTGATTTTTTTGTAATTTTTTAAGACTTTTTTGATTTGTAGGGATTTTTTCAAGACATTTTAACGAAAGAATGCAAGGATAAGGCTAATGAATGGGATGATCAAGATCAACTAGATAAGATATGGACACAAATGCCTAAGTATATTGCCCCTATTCCTCATCAAGACCAAGGAAGGGAAGAAATGATGCATTTAAATAGGATGGTGGAATATGGATAAGGTGAAGGAGATGGCATGGAAAATATGTATAAAGTGTATAAGATAAGATGTATGATGTTCAAGAAGATCCTTAACCTCAAGTCAAGATCAAAGGTGGAAAGGTAAAGGATGAACGTAAAGAGGATGATGGGTATGAATGACAAGATGGACGAAACTTGCCCCCAAGTGTAAAGTGCAAGAGGAATATGGAAGATAGGATGTGGATAGTGATATAGAGGAAGGAATCAAGCATCAAGTTTCATGGCTGATATCCCTCGAATATGGTGCCCTAATAAACCATGGAAATAGACTCATAAATGTTGGCATGATGGAAGAAGCTAAGGACTTACGCAAAGGTTTGGATTAAAGAAGGATAAAGGGGGATGGATGTTGGCTCATGGATAGTAGGTTGGAAATATTGTTGATGCATATATGGAAAGGATGGCAAGATCATCATCGACACACACCTTGAAGGGTGGTGAAGTAATGGAGGACAAATGGAGTTTGAAGGTGACAAATTTTTAGATGGAGGACTGGATGGGGATTTTGGGATATAAGGACCCAAAATGGATGGTGGTGATATAGGATGTTTAGAATTGGATGGAGTTTTTGGATAAGCAAGTTTGGATGCCAATTTTGATTTTATTGCTTCTACGAGACTTTTAGGAATCCACATAGCTTTTGACTTTGATTTTTGATTCATGGGCCTTTGTGGCCTTTGAGATTTTTCTTTTTGCTTTATGGGCCTTTGTGGCCTTTGAAATTTTTCTTTTTGATTTGTGGGCCTTTGTGGCCTTTGAAATTTTTTATTTTGATTTGGATTAGATTTTATTTTATTTTTGCATGTCTCTTCGAGGAGACATGTTGATCCTTTGATGTATGTGGATTTTGATATGGAAGCTTTTGACATTTGGCACCCAAATTGCTTCCAAGAGCAATGGGATGGGTGGATAAAAATGAATGATATGAAGGTATTATGGATGGGTTGGTGTATGTATGTTGGAAAAGGTTCAAGGGTGTGTACCTTTGTTGATCTTGACTAGGGATATGAGGGATGTAGGGCCCCAATATGGATGGAAGGGTTGATGAACTAGGGTTTAGACGATAAGGACCAAGGATAGATGGAAGGTTTGATGGACTAGGATAAGGACCTAGGATAGATGGAATGTTTGATGGATATGTATTGTTTATGAAACAAGATGTGAGTCCAGGTTGTGGAGGATATGATATGGATGAAAGGATAGGTGTTGGAAGTAAACCGGAGTGGATAAAGGTAGAGGAATCCATTTTATAGGTGTGGGGTTCATGGATAGCTTGAATAGGGCTGATAGACTCTTGTGGATGATTATGATCATGACATGAAGATAAAGGGTGCTTTGATATTGACTTAAGGTAGGATCATGGGATGGGATGGATGGTATCATTTGATCTTGGTTATAAGATGGAAGGGGCTCATGACATGGAGATGAAGGGATGCTTTGATCTTGACTTAGAGGAAGGGGATCATTGCATGGAATAGAAGTTAGACTTTGATCTTGATTTAGAGAGGGATCATGAGATGGAAGGGTATCATGTGATGGAGTGGGTGTGACATCTTGGTCTTGATTGGGAGGGGTATCATGAGATGGAAGGGTATCATGTGATGGATTGGGTGTGACATCTTGATCTTGATTGGGAAGGGTATCATGAGATGGAAGGGTATCATGTGATGGAGTGGGTGTGACATCTTGATCTTGATTAGGAGGGGTATCATTACATGAGGTAATGAATGGAAAAATTTGTTCTCGAGATGGACTAGGGTCATGCCATGGAGGTGGTATAATAGGATCATTATACGAGGTGGACATGCTTGGATCATCAAATGGGTTGGATATGGTAAGATTATGAGATGATATGGATTCATTAGATGAGGTGGAAGGGAATGACTCTTGAGTAGGCTCGACATGTTCTAGATGGTCAACAACATGGAGACATGATGGAATTTGACATGGGATCAATGGGGGAGATTCTTGAATAGGATCAAGGGGGGACTACATGATGGGGTTGTAAGAATGGGCATGGTGTTTGAAGAGTCTTTGGTAGGTGGATGGGTGGATTCAGATAATGCCATGGGTTTAGTTTTGAAATGTTTGAAGTTAGGGCATGGATTTGATGGAGAATTGAAAGGCTCTTGATTTTGGTGCCAAGGTGGACTTGGGCTCCTATGTTCTTGTTGTGATATGGGTGGATATGTTGATGTAGCATTGACATGATAGGTAGATGGGTTAGGTTGGTAGGATGATGAAGGTGACATATAGGATTGTGGCTGAATTTGTTGGGGTTGGAATGGAGTTTGGACTTGTTGTGCTTGTTTGATTTGACTAGTGGTCATGAGGTATTGTGCTTGCGCTATGAGATGTTGTATTTGAGGTGATTGGTTTGTTTGAAGTTGATATTGTTGGATGAGGTCTTGGAGTCCATGTATAATTCGTTGGTCTAAAGGTTGTGGTGCTTGATTAAGTGATTGGAGGAGGTTTTGGAATTGGGGTACTAGGTCTTCTAATGTTGGCATGGTGTAAAGTGATGTTGATTGGATTAAGGAGATGGTAAAGTTATCAATGCAATCTAATGGAAGGCCAAATGAAAACCTATTGTGAGTCTAAAATGGTACCTAAAATTCAATGTTTGATGAAAAGTTGAGCAATTCAAAGACTGGTTTGGACTGTAACAGTGAAGAAAGACTTGACTGAATTTGAAGACAAGTTATGGACTTTCTATTTTTTGACAATGAGGAATTGTTTTGATGTTTTTAGCAAATGCGTCGTAGAAAATATGGTACGACAGAGAAATGTGGCTCACATAGTCAAATGCGGTTCAGAAAGTGTCAATTGCGACATGGTCTGGCGAATGCAGGTTGATGTTTGTCAAATACGGTTCAAGTTACCGAATGCGGTTTACTGATAGCAAATGCGGCTCATCAAAGCGAATGCGGTGCAGTATGACTCAAATGCGGCCCATCAGAGCGAATGTGGCTTGATAGTTTGCGGTTGCGGTGCAATAGATCGATTGCATTGCAATGGATAATTTTTTGGAAAACCTGAACATAGTTTTCAGTTTTGACAAGTTTTCTTTGGTTCAGATTTTGTGATTTTCAATTTGTTAAAGTCTGTTTAAAAGCAGTTGGAAAACACAGAAAATAAAAAAAGATTAAGTGTATGTTCAAGCAGATTCACTCTTAATAGTCAAATGGGTCATCGTAACAATCACAGCCCACAGCTTAAAATCACGTCGACTCACACAACCATGTCACCCCCTAGAGGGCGCCCATGTTTTTGTCTTTTCCAGGTGTGTACTCAAGGTGACGGAAGTGGATACTGAATCCCTTGAGCAAATAGTCTGTGGTGATTATATGGTGAGTGCCTTGGGGGGAGATTCTTCCCTCCCCTTGCACCGTGATTGAAACAATGTCTGGTTACTGACACGGCTGGCTTCTACACTATGGTTCTTAGTCAAGGTTTCCGTTCGGCGCGACAAATGACAAACCCCCTTAGGAGACCTCCCAACCTTTAGAACAAATGTTTTGGGGATGGTTATCTTAGCACACTGCCATCGAATTGTGGACTTTCCCTGAATTCGCTTTTGATTATAGTGGGTTGGAAAACTTGGCTTTGGTTGTTCCCACTTAGGTCATTCCAGTAGGGTGAGTACTTTTTCCCACTACGGTAGGCCTTCTAAGGGTTGTAAGAAAACATAAAATGCATAAGTATAAAAAATGGATAGGTCTGGCTTTTTGATCACCCAGTAAAGGGGAGAGCATATGCCTATTATCCAATCAAACACAAAAAGCAAGTTTGTTCAATTTTAAACCCAAATAAAAAATTTCTACTCTAGGTGAAGATATTGCTTCACAAAAACATGGTGTTCATTGTTAACCAAAAAGAAAAGTGTGGCGACTACCCTAGGATTGATAAATTCCAATTAAATTAGATGTCTATCCTAAGATTGATAAATTCCAGTTAATGTGTATATCCTAGGGTTGGTTCTTTTTAAATATCAAAAAAGAAAAAAAAAAATAATAATCAATTTTTGGTCGCGGATGCGTCGGATCCAGATTACAACAATAACCAAAAAAATAAAAAATGAATTTTCCCCAATTACCTGCGGCTTGGCAGAGCGGATGTGGCTCGGTTTCCGTCAAATGCGTCGCTTGAAGGATTGTATGCGTTGTGATAGAGCGATTGCGTCGCTCGCACTCGCAAATGCGATGCGACAAAGCGATTGAGTGGTTTAGGCCTGCAAATGCATCGTTCTGTACTATTCCTGCAAAAAATAATAATAATCCGAAGCCGTACGACACCCGCAAAAGTTCGTTAGAATGTCGGGTTTACCAATGTAATAGGATAGTTAACTAATTGATCATGGGTTAGTTAACTAATTGAAAATGGGCTAGTTAATTAATTCAAAATGGGCTTGTTAACTAATTATAATGGGCTAGTTAACTAATTTATAATATGCAAGTTAACTAATTGATAATAGGCTAGTTAACTAATTATCATGGGCTAGTTAACTATTGATAGTGTGCTAGTTAACTATTTGATAATGAGCGAGTTAACTAATTATCCTGGGCTAGTTAACTAATTGATTATGGGCTAGTTAACTAATTATCATGGGCTAGCAAACTATTGATAATATGTTAGTTAACTAATTGATAATGAGCAAGTTAACTATTGATAATATGCTAGTTAACTAATTGATAATGAGCTAGTTAACTAATTGATCATGGGCTAGTTAACTAATTGAAAATGGGCTAGTTAATTAATTCAAAATGGGCTAATTAACTATTTGATTATTGGCTAGTTAACTAATTGATCATGGGCTAGTTAACTAATTGATTATAGGCTAGTTAACTAATTGACCATGGGCTATTTAACTAGTTGATCATGGGCTAGTTAACTAATTATAATGGGCTAATTAACTATTGATATTGTGCTCGTTAACCAATTATTAATGTGCTAGTTAACTAATTGATAATGGGCTAGTTAACTAATTATCATACGCTAGTTAACTAATTGATAATGTGCTAGTTAACTAATTGATAGTGGGCTAGTTTACTAATTGATAATGTGCGAGTTAACTAATTGATAATGAGCTAATTAACTAATTATCATTGGCTAGTTAACTATTGATAATGTGTTAGTTAACTAATTGATAATGTGCTAGCTAACTAATTATCATGGACTAGTTAACTAATTATCATGGGATAGTTAACTAATTGATAATGGTCTAGTTAACTAATTGATAATGGGGTAGTTAACTAATTATCATGAGTTAGTTAACTAATTGATAATGGGTTAGTTAACTAATTATTATAGGCTAGTTAACTAATTATCATGGTCTAGTTAAATAAGTGATAATGGGCTAGTTACTAATTGATAATGTGCGTGTTAACTATTTGATAATGGACTAGTTAACTAATTGATCATGGGCTACGTAACTAATTGAAAATTGGCTATAGTTGATTAATTGAAAATGGGCTAGTTAACTAATTATTATGGGTTAGTTAACTAATTGATATTGTTCTAGTTAACTAATTGATAATGTGCAAGTTAACTAATTGATAATGGGTTAGTTAACTAATTATCATGGGCTAGTTAACTATTGATAATGTGTTAGTTAACTAATTGATAGTGGGCTAGTTAACTAAGTATCATGGGCTAGTTAAATAATGGATAATGGGCTAGTTAACTATTGATAATGTGCTAGTTAACTAATTGATAATGGGATAGTTAACTAATTAATAATGTGCTAGTTAACTAATTGATAATGTGTGAATTAACTAATTTATAATGGGATATTTAACTAATTAATGATAGGCTAGTTAACTAATTGAAAATATGCTAATCAATTAATTCAAAATGGGCAAGTTAACTAATTGATAATTGGCTAGTTAACAAATTGATCATGGGCTAGTTAACTAATTGATAATGGGCTAGTTAAGTAATTGATCATTGGCTAGTTAACTAATTATCATGGGTTAGTTAACTAATTGATCATGGGCTAGTTAACTAATCGATAATGGGCTAGTTAACTAATTTTCATGAGCTACTTAACTATTGCTAATGTGCTAGTCAACTAATTGATAATGGGCTAGTTAACTAATTATCATGAGCTAGTTAACTATTGATAATGTGCTACTTAACTAATCGATAATGGGCTAGTTAATTAATTGATAATGAGATAGTTAACTATTGATAATGTGCTAGTTAACTATTGATCATGGGCTAGTTAACTAATTGATCGTGGGTTAATTAACTAATTGATAATGGGTTAGTTAACGAATTGATAACGGGTTAGTTAACTAATTGATAATGGGCCAATTAACTAATTGATTATGGGCCAGTTAACTAATTGATCGTAGGGTAGTTAACTAATTGATCATGGGCTAGTTAACTAATTATCATGGGCTAGTTAACTAATTGATAATGTGCTAGTTAACTAATTGATAATGGGCTAGTTAACTAATTGTCATGCACTATTTAACTAATTGATAATGTGCTAGTTAACTAATTGATCATCGACTAGTTAACTAATTATCATGGGCTAGTTAACTATTGATAATGTACTAGTTAACTAATTGATAATGGGCTAGTTAACTAATTATCATGGACTTGTTAACTATTGAAAATATGCTAGTTAATTAATTGATAATGGGCTAATTAACTAATTGATAATAGGATATTTAACTATTGATAATGTGCTAGTTAACTAATTATCATGGGCTAGTTAACTATTGATAATGTGCTAGTTAACTAATTGATAATGTGCTCATTAACTTATTGATAATGGGCTAGTTAACTGATTAACATGGGCTAGGTAATTAATTATCGTGGGTTGGTTAACTAATTGATAATGGGCTAGTTAACTAATTATCATGGGCTAGTTAAATAATTAATAATGTGCGAGTTAACTAATTGATAATGGGCTAGTTAACTAATTATCATGGGCTAGTTAACTATTAATAATGTGTTAATTAACTAATTGATAATGTGCTAGTTAACAAATTGATAATGGGCTAGTTAACTAATTATCATGGGCTAGTTAACTAATTACCATGGACTAGTTAACTATTGATAATATGCTAGTTAACTAATTATCATGGGCTAGTTAACTAATTGATAATGGGCTAGTTAGCTAATTGATAATGTGTCCGTTAATTAATTGATAAATTGCAAATTAACTAATTGATAATGGGCTAGTTAACTAATTATCATGGGCTAGTTAACTAATTAAAAATGGGCTTGTTAATTAATTGAAAATGGGTTAGGTAACTGATTATGATGGGATAACTAACTAATTGATAATGAGCTAGTTAACTAATTGTCATGGGCTAGTTAACTATTGATAATGTGCTAGTTAACTAATTGATAATGGGCTAGTTAAATAATTAGCATGGGCTAGTGGGCTAGTTAAATAATTAGTATGGGCTAGTTAACTAATTGATAATGTGTTAGTTAACTAATTGATAATGTGCGAGTTAACTAATTGATCATGGGCTATTTAAGTAATTGAAAATGGGATAGTTAATTAATTCAAAATGGGCTAGTTAACTCTTTGATAATTGGCTAGTTAACTAATTGATCATGGACTAGTTAACTAATTGATGATGGGTTATTTAACTAGTTGATCATGGACTAGTTAACTAATTATCATGAGCTAGTTAGCTAATTGATCATGGGCTAGTTAACTAATTGATAATGGGCTAGTTAACTAACTATCATGGGCTAGTTAACTATTGATAATGTGCTAGTTAACTAATTATCATGCGCTAGTTAACTAATTGATAATGTGTTAGTTAAGTAATCGATAATGGGCTAGTTAACTAATTATCATGGGCTAGTTAACTAATTATCATGGGCTATTTAACTAATGGATAATGGGCTAGTTAACTAATTGATAATGTGCGAGTTAGCTAATTGATAATTGGCTTGTTAACTAATTATCGTGGGCTAGTTAACTAATTATCATGGGCTAGTTAACTTTTGATCATGTGCAAGTTAAATAATTGATAATGTGTTAGTTAACTAATTGGTAATGGGCTAGTTAACTAATTATCATGGGCTAGTTAACTAATTGATAATGGGCTAGTTAACTAGTTATCATGGGCTAGTTAACTAATTATCATGGGATAGTTAACTATTGATAATGTGCTAGTTAACTAATTGATAATGGGCTAGTTAACTAATTACCGTGGGCTAGTTAACTATTGATACTATTGGTGCAGATGTAGTAAGGAGGGTCCTCAAAGAGAACAGTCTGATCCCTGCAGCAAGAGTAACATAAAGAAAGCAACACAAATTATGGAGGCAAATGTAGATGTAAACATTCTTATTATCATAGATATTGATTACATGCAGTCGGCCACATCCAGGCTTACAGATTCGGCACACAAGCCTGATTACAACATGCTCAAAATATGGTGCTATTATATGCGAGCAAAATCCTACATATCAGACTGAATATATATCATATTATACTTTATCATGAATTTGTCTCCCTTCAAATGATTCTATATAAGCTTTATATCATATTTGAGAGTCGAGAAGAATCCATGTCGGCCAAAGATCATTACAATCTCCAATGAAGAAAATGTAACGTGTGTAAGAACAAGTCGGCCTCAAATATGAAATTCTTCCACAGTAGATGTGCATGATGAAGTGTGGACCTATGTGTAATGTCAGGGATACTCCATAGAACCAATCCAAACACACCATGCGGATCCGCAAGCGACGGGCGAGATCCGCGATCGATCCAACTAGCCATTAGGGTTTGATATTATTCAGGGGCCAAAACAAGAAACAATCACTTAATCTGAAAGTGATAACTTGTCAAAAAAAGATCCAATCAAGCTGAAAATTTGGAATAAGGAAATTGAACATGTCCACAAGGAAATCCAAGGTACGCGCGATCTAGTGAGAAAACCTGAAGAAACAACGGATCTACCAACTCGAACAAGAACAAGAACATAATAAGAACAAAAACTGAAAGGAAATATTTTTTGTTGATGCAAGATTGTCAAGAACCAAGGATGCTCTTGCATCAGACATCCAGGGTTAATGAAAAGTGAGTCCCTCACTTTGTTGGGGCCAAAGGAAAACCAAGACGATCTACCTTAGCCTGAGAAATCCAAGAAGAATCCTCCGTTGGTCTACCTTTCCACTTCACAAGATAATCTCTTTACTGTCTTCCACGAGTCTTTCTTCCATCTGTGACATCAAAAATCTCTCCTATCTCATCTGATTGCTATTTAGGAAGTTGTTCTTCCAACTTCACCTTATTTTCCTCATTGAACTCTGCCTCATGGTACTAATGTAGATTTGCAATGTTGAATATAGGTGAAATACCCATGACTTCTGGTAATTCTACTTCATATGCATTTCCTGAGTTAATTTTATTCAACACCTTATAGGGTCCAAATTTCCTTATCTTCAATTTACTGTATGTGCCAACTGGAAATATTTCCCTCCTCAAATATACCATTACTTCATCTCTAACATCAAATTCCTTATGTCTCCTCTTTTCATCTGCCTTCTCCTTATACTTCGGGTTCATGTTTTTCAAATGCTTCTTCACTTGATTATGCACTGTCTTCATATGTTCTGCAAATTCCTCTGCTTCTGCACTCCTTTTACCTTTCGTACTGATGTCTTTTAATTTTGATATACCTCTAGGATGAACTCCAGTAACAATCTCAAATGGTATCTTTCCTATATTTATGTTCACTGAGTTATTGTAGGAAAAATTTGCTTGTGCAAGGCCTAAATCCCAACTTCCAGTCTTCTCTCCAACCAAGCATCTCAACAAATCTCCCAATATCCTAATTACTACCTTCGTCTGTCCATCTGTCTATGGGTGAAAAGTAGAACTGAACTTCAAATTTGTCTTCATCTTCTTCCAAAGTGTCCTCCAAAAGTAACCAACAAACTTTGTATCTCTGTCTGAAACAATACTCCTGGGCAAACCATGCAATCTGACTACTTCTCTGAAAAGCAAATCTGTTACATGTACTGCATCTTTTATCTTTTTACAAGGTATGAAATGTGCCATTTTAGAAAACCTGTCTACTACCACAAATACCAAATCATTACCTCTTTGTTTCTTAGGCAAACCAAGTATGAAATCCATGTTGATATCCTCCCAAGGTCTTTCAGGTACTGTCAAAGGTTTATACAATCCAACATTCTGACTACTCCCTTTTGCAACTTGACAAACTATGCAATTTTGCACAAATTTCCTTACATCCTTATGAATCTGTGGCCAAAAGTATTTCTCACTTACCAATGCTACTATCTTGTCAATTCCAAAATGTCCTGCTAATCCTCCACTATGTTTCTCTTTTACTAAGCTATCTCTCATTGAACTCTAGGGTATACATAACTAATTTCCTCTGAACAACATATCCTCCTGAATGAGATAATCTAGCCATCAACTTATATCCTCCAAAACTATCTCTTTACATGCTCTCCAAGGTTCTGCAAAATTTGGATCTTCCTCATACAAGTTCTTTAATTCATCAAAACCTAACACTTCCACTTTCATTTGTACCAACAAATTCCTTCTCCTACTCAATGCATCAACAACTCTATTTGATTTTCTACTCCTATGTTTCAAAACAAAAGTGCAACTCTGCAAGAACTCTACCCATCTCATGTGTTTCTGATTCAACTTACCTTGACTGTTCAAATATTGCAAAGCTTGATTATTTGTATACAACACAAATTCCTTAGATAACAAGTAATGTCTCCACTTCTTCAAGGCCTGAACTATGGCATAGAACTTCTGATCATAAACTAAATATCTTCTCCTTGCATCATTCAACTTCTCACTAAAATAGGCTACTAGTCTTCCTTCTTGACTTCGCACTACTTCAATTGCATTTCCACTTGCATCACAATCTACTTGAAATACCTTGTCAAATTTTGGTAAAGCCAACACATGATGCTCAGTCACCTTCTATTTAAACAATTCAAAACTTTTGTTTGCTCCAGATGTCCACCTAAAATCCTTCCTATCTCTTCTCATTGTTTTTATCATAGGACTGTAGATAGAACTGAAATTTCTAATGAAATTTCGGTAGAAACTAGACAATCCAAGAAATGATCTTACCTCTCCAATGATTTTAGGTGTAGACCATTCAACAATAGCTCTTGCCTTCTCAGGGTCCATCTTCAACCCATCCATTGATATTACAAATCTCAGATATACCAACTCTTCCTTCATGAAACTACACTTCTTGATGTTTATCAACATCTACTCTTCTCTCAACCTCTGCAAAACTTGTCTTATGTGCAAAAAATGTTCTTCTCTAGTCTTACTGAAAATCAAGATGTCATCCAAGTAAACAATCACAAACTAACCCAAGAATTTCTTCAATACCTCATTCATCAACCTCATGAAAGTACTCAATGCATTTTTCAATCCAAAAGGCATTACCAACCACTCATACAATCCTTCATTTGTCTTGAATGTTGTTTTCCACTCATCTCCTTCTCTGATTATGATATGATGATATCCACTTTTCAAGTCTATCTTTGTAAAATACTTAGCTCCACTCAAACAATCCATAATGTCATCCATCTGAGGCAAAGGAAACCTATACTTCACTGTGATCTTGTTTATGGCTCTAGAGTCTGTACACATCCTCCATTCTTGATCCTTCTTAGGTGCCAATACAATAGGTTTTGCACAAGGACTCAAGCTTTCTCTAATCAAACCTTTTCTCAACAACTCCTGCACTTGTCTGTTCAATCCTCCATTTTCTACTGGTGTCATCTGGTGTGCTACTTTGTTAGGCAAACTAGCTCCAGGAATCAAATCCATACAATGACTAATACTCCTTACAGGTGGTAATCCATCAAGTACATTATCTGAAATGATAGCTTCATATTCTGTCAGCAACTCTTTTATCTCTTCTAGCTGCTCTTCTTCATACTTCAAGTCTTCAACCTTCTTAGGAACATCTTCCAAGGGCAACAAAGTTTGCTTCATCCCATTTGCTAAAATGGTGTATATGTTCTTCTTTCCATCATGAATAGCTTGTCTATCATATTGCTAAGGTCTTCCCAAAAAAATATGGCATACATCCATAGGCATAATATCACACAAAACTTCATCATGATAATTTCCTATCTTCAATTTCACCAAACATTGTTCACTTACCAGTATCTTGTGTTCATCTTGAATCCATGCTATATGATAGGGTTTCAGGTGTTTCAACCTGTCCAACTTCAACTTGGTCACCATTTCTTTAGAAGCTAGGTTCTTTGAACTTCCACTATCAATGATTACTTTGCAACATTTACTAGCTACCTTGCATCTGGTCCGAAATAAATTCTTCCTCTCCAATGGTTCTTTCTCCAGTTCACTTTGACACAATACTCTCCTATTCACCAATACTTCTCCTTCTTTCGGTTGACTAGATGATCCAACATAATCCTCTTCAATAAAGGTTGTTTTTCTATTGTTTTCAATCTTTCTGCTTGTCTCTCCTTGTTTGCATTCAAATTATATGTGTCCTCCACCACATTTAAAACAAGTTCCCTTGAATGCCTTTTTCTCCTGTCCTCTATCATGTTTTCTATATCCTTCATTCCTATAACCACCATATCTTCCCCCTCTGTAAGAGTTCCCATCATCTCTTCGATATGAATCCTCATTCTTGCTGACCTCCTTATCCTTATTTTGATCTATAAAAGTTCCTCTTCCTCCTCTTGTAAATATTCTTCATGTCTGATATCTGCCACCTCTTCCTCTCTGTCTCTACTCATGTATTTTATTCAACTTATCTTCCGCTTTTAGGGCACACTGATATGATTCTTCCACACTCAACAACTTCATCAAATTGATCTCATCTTGAATAGATGACCTCAAACCATTCATTTATCTAGCCACTTGTTCGGTCTCATCTTCTGAATGTCTAGATCTGATATTCAACTTGTGGAACTCTTCAATATACTCTGTGACACTTGATTCTTTCTGCTTCAGATTTTGTAATTTTCATAATAGACTGATCTGATAGACTGCAGGCATAAACTTTATCTTCAACTTGTTCACCATCTGATCCCATGATCTTATCTTCTTCTTCCCTTTTCTTTATCTATCTATCTGCAAGTGTTCCCACCAAAGGGATGCATGTCCTTTCAACTCTGTACAGGAAAATTTCACCTTCTTATCTTCTAGGGTGCCTACAAAATCAAAGTATTTTTCCATCTCCGTTATCCAATCTAACAATTCACCTGAATCCAATTTGCCAATATAATTCGGTGGATTGAAATGTGGCTTAGTGTTTACTCTGGTTAGGGCTCTTATGAACCTCTCTTCTTCCTGATCAAGACCGAGTTGCTCTCCTCCTGCAAATTCTTCTTGTTATTCCACTTCTTCATCACTCACATCTTCAATTGGTTGACCTCTTCTTTGGGTCATTTCAACTGCTTCCAATCTAGTAGCAATTCCTCTCAACATCTCCATTATAGTTGGGTCTGCATTTCCACGCGCTCCATTTCCTCTACCCTTTCTTCTTCCAGCCATGTTTACACAAGCCCTCTACAGGTGCATGCCAGATCCTCAATCTGCCACCCTACAAAAAATCTTCAATAGGATTGCGCAACTTGCAAGGAACGAATCTCGCTCTGATACTAGTTTGGTGCAGACACGGTAAGGAGGGTCCTCAAAGAGAACAATTTGAACCATGCAACAAGAGTAACACAACATAAGCAACATAAATTATGGAGGCAAATGCAAATGTAAACATTCTTATTATCATAGATATTGATTACATCCATTCAACCACATTCAGTCTTATAGATTCGACACACAGGCATGATTACAACATGCTCAAAATATGGTGCTCTTATATGCGAGCGAAATCCTACAGATCAGACTGAATATACATCATATTCTACTTTATCATCAATTTGTCTCCCTTCAAATGATTCTATACAAGATTTATATCATATCCGCGAGTCGAGAAGCATCCGCGGCCAAAGATCATTACAATCTCCAATGAAGAAACTATAACATGTGCAAGAACAGGTCGGCCTCAAATCTGAAATTCTTCCATGGTAGATGCACATGATGAAGTGTGGACCTATGTGTAAGGTCGGGGACACTCCATGGAACCAATCTAAACACACCGTGAGGGTCAGCAAGCAACAAGCGAGATCCGCGATGGATCCAACTAGCCGTTAGGGTTTGATATTATTCCGGGGCCAGAACAAGAAACTGTCACTTAATCCGAAAGTGATAACTTGTCAAAAAAAGATCTAATCAAGCTGAAAATTTGGAATAAGGCAATTGAACATGTCCACAAGGAAATTCGAGGTACGCGTGATCTGGCGAGAAAACCTGAAAAAACACCGGATCTACCAACTCGAACAAGAACAAGAACACAATAAGAATAGAATAAGAACAAAAACTAAAAGAAAATATTTTTGGTTGATGCAAGATTGCCAAGAACCAAGGATTCTCCTACATCAAATATGCTAGTTAACTAATTAATAATGGGCTAGTTAACTAATTGATAATGAGATAGTTAACTATTGATAATGTGCTAGTTAACTATTGATAATGGGCTAGTTAACCAATTGATCATGAGCTAGTTAACTAATTGATAATGAGCTAGTTAACTATTGATAATGGGCTAGTTAACTAATTATCATGGTTTAGTTAACTAATTATCATGGGCTAGTTAACTAATTAGAATGAGCTAGTTAACTAATTGATAATGGGTCTATTAATTGATAATGGGTTAGTTAACTAATTATCATAGGCTAGTTGACTAATTAATAATGGGCTAGTTAACTAATTATCATGGGCTAGTTAACTATTGATAATATGCTAGTTAACTAATTGATAATGTGCTAGTTAACTAATTATCATGGACTAGTTAACAAATTGAAAATGGGCTAGTTAACTAATTGATAATGTGCGAGTTAACTAATTGATAATAGGCTAGTTAACTAATTATCACGAGCTAGTTAACTATTGATAATGTGCTAGTTAATTAATTGATCATGGGCTAGTTAACTAATTGATAATGGGTTAGTTAACTAACTGATCATGGGCTAGTTAACTAATTGATAATGAGCTAGTTAACTAATTATCGTGAGATAGTTAACTAATTGATAATGAGTTAGTTAACTAATTGATAATGGGCTAGTTAACTTATTATCATGAGCTAGTTAACTATTGATAATGTGCTAATTAATTAATTGAGAATGTGCTAGTTAACTAATTGATAATGGGCTAGCTAACTAATTATCATGTGCTAGTTAACTAATTATCATGGGCTAGTTAACTAATTGATAATGGGTTAGTTAACTAATTGATAATGTGCGAGTTAACTAATTGATAATGGGCTAGTTAACTATTGATAATGTGCTAGTTAACTAATTGATAATGTGCTAGTTAACTAATTATCATGGGCTAGTTAACTATTGATAATATGCTAGTTAATTAATTGATAATGGGCTAGTTAACTAATTATCATGCGCTAGTTAACTAATTATCATGGGTGTCATGCGCAAAATTTTAACTAAAAATAAAACCCAATAATTTTTTTAAACATTAATTAAGATAATTAACCCTCTATGTGTTTGTGATGAACACTAACTATGGTGGGGTTGAATTATTGAGAAGAGATTACTAAAACTAATCTTGTAAATTGTTTTAACTTTAATTAAGTAGTCATTAATTAATTGGCATAGAATTCATAATTGTATTAATATCTAGTTAAATCAAGAAGTAATGATAACATTATCATTTGATTCATCCATTAATATTATTATTGTCCTCCTTATAGATATTGTAATGCGGGAAATTTTTCACCAAGAAAACCTAATAATTTGTTTTCTTTTAAATCCTAATTAGTCAATGATTAGTTTCAATGATAACGATTAGCATAAATAATTGTTTTTAAATCCAACAATTGACTTCTTCATTAGAACTCTTAACTTACAATATTAATTTAAAATAAATATTTGTAATGCTTAACATCTAATTTAACAAAAATAATTAAATCTCACTACCTTTATAAAGTACAATCATATAAATAATAAATATTATATATATAATAATAAATATTATATATATAAATCATTATATGCTTAATTTATTTAATTTAAGGAATGATAAAAAAAAAATCTCTTTTTCCTAAAAATAAGGGTGAAAATTCTTATTCCTTCCATTTTATTTTTATAAATAATGCAATACCCTCCCAAAAGGTAGGAATCGATTCCTCTTCCTTTTATTTATTTTTATAAGGGAACATATACTTATTTAAATAAAGCTCGTTTTTTTCTATTTTTTAATATATTTTTTTCTATTATTATTATTATTATTTTCTATTTTTAAGAGAGGGAAACATGGGGCTTATATAGTAACTTCTAAAGGATGCCCCAAAATCTAGATCCATTTTAATTTCCTTTTAGCACATTTAAGGTTGTTTTATTTTTTTCATCTTAAATAAGAGATATATCTTTTGTGTTACCCTCTTTAATATTAATATGATAATATTGATGTGAGTACTCGTCTATAAGAACATTGCCTTACCAAATACTTACCCATATTTTAGTACATAATGATAGCCTTAAACCATTACAACTTAACTTGTTTACGTTTAAATTGCTTATTTATTGTATGCATATTTTAAATAATTTAAATTCGGATCAATAGAGCAATTACTCACTTAAATTATAAATCGAATAAAATTTGTTATTATTTATAACATTTTTCCTCACCACGATTCTTATTAATCACAAAAGGAAAAAAGAATCCATTCATGAGGAAGCATAGGGTATAAATTTAATTTACATAAGAATATAGTGATTCAATTAGAAAGATTAAATAAATAAATTACAATTAAAATTTATAATGAAACCCTAATTGGGCTCCATAAGGCGCTTGCCCTAAATCTCTATCTTTTTAATTTCATATCCCCATTTCTGAACTCAGTCTCTATTCAGGTCTGAGGGAGGTTAAGCGGCGGCGAAACATTTTTCTTAGAGCTTGGAGGAGGATTGGTGCAGCCATCCACGCCACACGATCTACAGATCAAATAGATGGACATAATCTTTAGCACTGTTCTTATTTTTGAGCTCTGTAAGATTTAACTACTGACATGTGCAATCGTCCTTTCTTTTTCTCTTGTGCAACAGGTGTATGAAAACTGTAGTTTATATTTTGATTGTACCTCTGTAGATGGTGTTTGTATTTTATAAAATCAAATGTGGACCTTAGTTTCCTTTTAGATGCAGGAGGTTTCATATTAAATGTGAATATTTCAGTGTTTATTTGTTCGCATATATTTTTACAAAGGGTATAATATTTAGAATATCATTTATTTTGAAATATATATACATCAAATATACAAACTGTATATACACTCGATAAGCTGTAGATTTGATCATCTTAATTTAAAATATATATAAATACACATTCATTATACATGCATATATGTTACAGCATATATAGAATAGATTGCATTTTATGTTAGATATATATGTCACATATATTCTGGGATATTTATATATTTCACTCTTTGAATCTAGAGATTTAAATCTGGTAAACAAATATATATAAAAATCAATCTTTTCTTTATTTAATCCAGCAAGATACCCTTAATCCCTTTAATGTTTGAAAAAATGGATTTAATTGCACTAAGCTTTATCTATAATAGATAGTTACCCATTTGTACAAATCAATATAAATCAATCTATTTTTCAAGCCTTCTTTATTCAACTTTTAAACTCTCATTTTTTTTTCCTTTTTTCTTTTATAACAAGAAGACTACACTAGATCTCTCATAAAAACTTGCAATACCATACACAAAAAGGACTATAACCTTTCCATTTATAACACAATAAAAACATCTTTCATTATTTACATACAAGAGAAACCCAAATAACTAATAAAATACTTCTTTCATTTTCCAAAGGTAAATCCCTTTTTTTTTCTTACCTTATACACTTTTTTTGAGCAAATTTCATAGAGTACATTTTCTTCACAGTAACAAGATACAAATACCATTATTTGAACTTTCTATATTACACATGATTCATAGAATTGAGACAAACAACATGCTAAGAATAAGACTTGCTCTTTTCCATATTTTTTTATTCATTCAACAATATATTAACTTTTCATTTTACAATAATACTATGAAATAAAATGAGTACAATGTCAAATAATACAAGATTTCTCTCCACCCTACCATAAATGGTATCATGAAACCTCTAGGGCTCTATCCATTCTCCCAAGCAAGAACAAAATATTACCAAATGACCTTGGTATAAAAATTGCAAATAACTTATTGAAACAATTTTTAACACACCCATTATCAAATAACCATTTCCACTCAAACGACCTTTACTCACTCATTTCATCTACAAACAATTAGAGGAAGGATAACTTATCTTTTTTTAATCATAGTAGAGATGTAGCCTCTTTTTCTAAGTTGCTCCCTTTGAGCCCATTTTTTTTTCTTTTTTCTTTTCAAAGATTCCAAATCAAGGATTCTCCAAAAGGAGAAGTGGGTAACAACCTTTCTCTTTTCACAAAGAAGATATAAAAAAAAGTTCAACTTGAATCTCCTTGAATGAAGGAGTGACACTTGTCACTTTCTCATTCAATCTTCATGCACAATTTCTCACAAATGCTCACACATGTGAGAAAATTTGGGGAGATGGGAAGAGAAGGAGTGTACTCCACTCCATCCCAAAAGTCTTCATCTTCATTAAGAGAGGGATGGAGTACTTGGTCACTCACTATTTGTCATGTCACATCTCAAAATTGGGTGTGAAAATGTCATGCCCATATTTTCAGCTAGAAAAACCCAACAATTTTTTTTTTAAGATCTAATAATTAAGCTAAATAATGCTCCTTAAGTGTTCAGGACATAACGCTAAACGTGATAAGAGTTGTACATCTTCAAGAAGGCAATTCACAAATTTAAATATAGAGATTCCCATTCAATTAATTAGGTGAGCTCTCCCTAAGATGTTCTAAAATCATGGGTCTTGGATTGGATAGGGTAAGTCGATGGTTTGAAATAGTCTAACTTTATAACCCTTAGTATGGGGACACAAACTATATTCTAATAATTATCCCCCTTCTAGTTAATTATAAATAACTTTAGGTTGCTAATTGGTTATGATTCTCTAATAGAGGTATGATACCCATGGGTTAGACATTGTTCTTAATCGATATTTTAACATCATATAAACATGGCTAGTCAATTCCAAATTCCCAAGGAGATATGAAACATCGATCATGCACAACTTCTTTGGTTAAACGAAATCAAGGTCTTATTATACGGTATCACGAGTGATAATGGGGTAGGCCCTTCTTACAATTTTTTTTGAGTTAATTTATAAAATAATCTCTTTGAATTTCATGCTAAGACGAGTAGTTTATAATGTATTTTAATCATGGGCAAGCCTTTGTTTTTAGCTCGTAATTACTTAAGTTAATTACCACCTAAGGCTGATTCACTTGGCATACCAATTATTTAAATTTATAACCCATTAATAGGGTTACCCTATTAATGTATGTCAACACCACATGACTTTCATATCTCTAAATGTTAAGCCAACTAAGTTGCATTTACTAATGACATGGATAATTCTAATATTAATATTTCCAAATAAATTTAAAACCAAAATTGATAGTGCAACCCTCCCTCTTAGTTCATTTTTTTATTTTTCTCTTTATTAATAATCTTTAAATTACCCTTAATATCAATATCGACATGGATATTGATAAAAATTAACACAATAATACCTCTCTTAATATTAATATATAACCAGGTAGAAAACCTCCGGTTATAACCCATAATTACAAATTTTGGCCTAAGGCCAATAGCAAACAACCAAAATATCCATCAAATTTTTCATTTCCCCCCCATTACATGATTTTGCAAAATTCACCCCATGCCCGGAATTACATTTAAGCCAAAATTTGACTAAAGCGGCTACAGGACTACCACCTTTTTTCATTTTTCATACATGATGCTTTAGTAATGAAACCACGTGGGAAGGCATTCTGATCAACCGACCTCTTCAAAAAACCTGAAGTGAAAGCAGTGAAGCATTATGGGAACCAAAAAGAGACTTAGACCATGCATGAAGACCCAGCTATTCCTCCATCTGCTCAGCCCGCGGAGAATTCTCACTCTGTTCTTCAAGATATGCTATTTGAGCTTGGCCACCAAAATTCTCTTCCTTGGCAAAGAAATCAATCCCCTGAAAGACCGAAAAATCCTTATCAATGTGTTCCTCCGTGACAATGCGAGCCCTTGCAATTAGGTTTTGAGAAGCAGCTTTGGAGCATTCTACTTCCTCATCAGCTTAAACCCTTGGAATGCAAATTTCCTTTGCTTTGGGACTTGCAAGGGTACTAATTGACAAATGTTGTACATGATCACGAAGGTGAGAAATGGCATAAATTTTTTCTTTAATTTCAAATTCCATAGCTACACAAACCTTTTTGTTGTGCTTTTTTAAGACTCTCAACAACACATAATCATTTATGTATTATAGAGCCAATCTTATGACTTCATAACTTAATATTAATAATGTTAAACAAAATGAAATATCTCCAACTTATGTTTAAAATATCTATTTATTTAATTACCTTCTATCCCTTTATTTTTATTTCTATATGAAAGTATTTATAAGACATATATATATATATATATATATATATATATAATTAGAAAAATAGTAAAAAGAAATTCCCTTTTTAAAAAGAGTAATATTAATACCTATTACTTACATTTTAAAACAATATATTCCCCACCTTTTTATATGGGAAGTAGTAATATTTTTATTTTTGTCTTTAAAAGAACAATTACTAAAGTGATTAAGATAGCCTTCTTGGGGTAACGTGGAAACTCATAAATCCTTCCCCTTATAATTTTTTTAACTTGTTTAAGGAATTATTCGAGAATGGAAAAAGCATGTTTTGAAATATTAAAAAAAAATTAATCGATGACAACTTAAATTTTCTCCTATGTTTTCACTTATTCAGATTTTAATTCTTTTGTTTTCTTTTCTTCGGCATTGGTAAAAACAATTAAGGGAATTGCACATCCAATGACTAGTATGATAAAAATGTAACTGCCTATTCAATGGAGCTAAATAAATATACGGATAACAATACAGTATTACTCAAAATTATTATTAACATTATAGGTTTTTTTTATTTAATATTCATGCACCATTCTTTTAACTTCGTTTTCAGATTAACATTCATGTTTCCAAAACTTCTATTAATTTTAATGTTGTCAAAAATATTTATATTAATGTTTTCTTTTTTCATTGCAAATATGACTGGAGTATTCACGATTTGACTGTTGGCTAAATTACCCCAAGCACATCAAGCAATGATCATTATTATATCAATTGAAACCAACGAATTACCCTACACAGTGACGACTCTAATACAAGCCTGCAACTGTTCTGCTCACTCTTATTTAAAAATACAAGTCACCATTTAGATTGGGTAAATATTTGGCTCGCTCAAATGCTGAAGATGTGCAAGATAGGATTAATTGTATGTGAAGGTAAATATTATCATAACTTAGTTTCATTCTACTTCAGTCATATTAGATTACTTTGCCACTTTTATAGAAGCTGTTGAAAACATTAATGACCTAGTTGCTTTGGTCTAGCATTTACTATAGACAGGGAAGTAGAATGTTTGTCCATCACCTCACTGCTTACATTGATATGTACCTCACTCATGATGCTGATAACTTCAGCGATATTAAATATCTTAAAATATCTTGATATTAGCAACATTAGATCACCCAAACGTGATAATAAGATAATTACTACTAGCTTGATGCTTATTACCAACATTCTACTTTAATAATAATATTACTGTGTTATCCTTCAATAATAATATACATTACTGTGCTATTGATATTAATGATTTTGTTAATACCCATATAACTATTATAAATATTGAAAGCATTATCGCATCACACTGGTAATAATTGAGATCAACCTAAACTAGTGGAAGGAATAAGGACGCCAACACAAATGTGCAACAGTATTTGACAGCGATAGCACTATTCTTGGTTTTTTGCTTGCATAGAACTAGAAGATGGTGTTAAGCTGCAGGTAAGATTAAAATCTGAAAAGAAACTACTGACAGCCATAAATTAGCTTATTTCACACGGTGATGGAATGGCTAACAAGATATCGAAACAAATTTAATGCTACCTCTCTAAAATGGTAACAAGGACCACTGCCAATGTTAAATCAATCTTTAACCATCTTTGATAGCACCTGAATTTTGCAAAAACTTCCCTCACGTACGCCTGAACACCAACCCCATTCTTGCAATAAATATGCTTGTGTGAAGGACTGCGATAGTCAAATTTTAAACTCAAAAAAAAAATTGACTCTAGGAGCCCAATATACTTCATACTACTTTTCGATTGCATTACTAGTTCGCATCATCTTAGGTGTGAAACGGGAAGGTGGGTTGTTCCTAAAGAGGTGTGAGAAAATAGAATATGTCGATTTTGTAACAAGGGTATGGTGGAGACGGAATGACACTTTATCATGGAGTGCTCAGCGTATAAAGACATCCGGGATAACTATTTGTACTGGTTGATAATTTGAATACCTTGTTTGAAGAGTCAAGGTTAGACAAAACTGCAAACTTCATCATCAAAATACACTGCAGAAGGACTGATCTCAATCGAAGTTTACAAACTGACTAGGGCCTTTTTGTGGGGGGCTCTTATGTTGTTCTTGGGTCCCATAGGCTTCTTTGGCCTCGTGGATGTCATTAAAATACTTCATTTCATTTCAATGAATGAAGTGACATTTATAATAATAACTCCTGCATCTGCTGCACAACTATGTTCTTGGGTGCACAAAATCCTGAGGTAGATTACTTGCCACAGTATGATTGGTGGCACAAAAAGGTAACGTGATATTTGAGATATCTTCACCAATTTTTTTGTACTAAGGGTTGTGTATTGTACAAATCAAGCAGTGGAGGTCTTTAAAGATTTGTTGGTTTAGCAATAAGTTCTATTGCAGTTTGTCCTTGTGGAGGAAGTTAAATATTATCAATCATAAATCAAATCACTAAATGAAAAAAAAATTAATGCAGGTAATGCCATTAAGGAGCGATAAACCCTCATTCGCTACAGATTTCAAGGTCCATTGATATATTAACTGGCGATGGAAAATCTGAAAGCTGTATGAATAAACATATGCATGGTGTTGTATATTTTGTGTGCAAATGACCAAGGATAGAGCTTTCAAAAAAAATCAATAGAGGAGGCATGTTGTATCAATACTGTTTTGTTTTAGTTTTGGATTGATTGTTTATTAGATGGCGACCTGATAAGTCAAGTGCAAAATCTCTCACATACCAGTCATGGGTGTTTTAGAGTTATCCCTTAATCATTCTATGATTTCTATTATGGTGCAGTATTTTAGCTTACCTTTATTATGTTCCTTATTTGTTTCTTTCTATTTTTTTTTTGGTTTTTTAAATAATTTGTTTTGAAGCAACAATCTAGTTTAAACAAGGATAGCATAATACAGTAAGAGGACTTGCTAGGTCGAGTAAGGTCTTCAGCTTGCTTGATTTTTTTCTCGAGTTTTATGTTGCCTATATAAGCTTCTTGTGTTCATTATATATGCACTCCCTTATTGAAATGTCACCACTGAAAAACTTGTGCAACCTATTTATATGGAATCTTCAAGATGTTTTGAAACACGTAAAACCTACTTGAAATATGTTTATCACCTCGTTGTAGTAGTAAGTTTAACAATGGTATAGCTTACAAGCATAATCGCCAAAAGGAACAACACAAAGTACTCATTTTTATTACTTTTACCCATGCTAAAAAAATAAAATGCAAGAAACCTTCAAAATGGATATGCTTTCTAACTTTCTTTGTTTATTGTTAAACGAAAAATTAGTGATTGACAAGGCAGCTTGGAAATCCTTCACTAGATTATTGAGAAAATTAAATATTTTAGAAAGCTATACATCATTAAAATATTTTCCTTGCACCTATACACACTTCTCTCTTCTTCTTTTTTACATTATGCTTTACAATACAATTAGGAATATGAAACCCATCCCTTAGTCTTAAAATGTTACAAATAATATTGGAGAGATAGAAGTTTTCCATGCCAATAAATACAGTCCTGCTCTCCATCCAATTGTAATGGTGTCATGGAGCCTCGTGGGCTCTAGCCATACCCACGAGCAAGGAATTCTTTCAGCTCCATGATGATGAATGGAGTCTTTTCTCATTTTTACAAAGGATAAATCTAACATAGCACAAATTCTATGTATCTAGGTGCTCTACTTTCTATTTTTTAACCAAGATTCAAACGAATATGTCTCCTTCTTACAACCAATAACAAGGATAAATGAAACTGAAAAAAAAAACTTCTCTTTTCCTTTAGGTGAAGGGGTTGAGCTCCTTTGTGCATCTTTTGTCTCCAAAATCCATCTTGATCACTCTCTTTCCAAGAGGTGGACTCCTCCCCTCTTCTCATTCTTTCTACCATCCCCCTAAGTTCTCCAAGAAGAGAAGTGGGTAACAACCCTATTTCCTTTTTCAACAAAATATAAAAAGGATTCAACTTAAATCTTCTTGAATGGGGGAGTGACACTTGCCACTCTCTCATTCAATCCTCAAACACAATCTCTCACAATTGCTCACACATGTGTGAGAAAGTCTGGGGAGATGGGAAAAAGAATGAATGTATTTCACTCCATCCCAAAAATTTTCATCCTCATTAAGAGGGGTATGAATTACTTGTCCACTACATCTCCATTGTTTCATCTCATAAATGAGTTTGAGAGACAAAACACCCTTCTCTTGCCCCAAGGTCTTCCAAATCCGTCACCCCTTTGAATGGGCATTAAAATATGGTCATATCTTGGACATGGACCAAGATATGGTCATAAATAGACCCCCAACCCATAGGTACTTGCTTTAGGGTACTAGAAAATGTGGAAATAGATAAAATAAACCTTTTTAAGACCCGTTAAAAAATCATGAAAGAATGAATTCGGATTTTAACCTAACTAAGGGTCCCCAACTTTAATTCTCCACTCAAACACTTAACCACATGGTAATAACACTTAATTATCCCCACAAACACACTTTACATTTAACCCACACATAAATCACCATTACACATTAACTATATATTTTAACCTTCAAAATATTTTCTAAATTCTAAAGTCTTATTTATAAATTCAAAATAACTAAACCATAGCCATATTACTCACTTGACCTTTGATGTTGATCCCACATTGACTCACCTACTTTCTTGCACAACACAATTGAGCACAATTAGACCATAATAATAAACCACATTAATTGTAAGTCGAATCTTCGTAACTTTATCCATGAATAATTGACATAGCTAATTATCTAAATCCAATGTAATGTGAAACAACAATTATCTTATAATTTTAAATCTTATTCAATAATTTACATGCACATAAATCTTCATTAAGTAAAATAATGACAATATAACATACAGTAAAAATAAATTACAAGGTTACTATTAGACAATCGCCTTATTTATCACATCTAATATATTTAACCATATATTTAGGAGAAATCAATAACAATTTAAGGTTGTGTTAGTCGCATGCGAGGTGGGGTCTTACAGAAAACCAAAACATTTCCCTTTTCCTCAAATCTCTCAAATTCGTCACTTTTCAAAAAAGACAATAAATGAGGGTCATATCTTGGATATGGTCCAAGATATGACCATAATTAAGCCCCTACCCTCTGTGTACCCATCTTAGAACCTTTAAAAACATGTCACCACTTAAAAATAGACTTTTAAATCCCTTTTAAAACTACTATAAAGAATGCATTCGAATTTCAACTCCAATTAAGGGTTTACCAACCCCTAATTTCTTACTCACACTCTTAACTACCCTCACAAAATAGCTTAACACATAACCCCAACCTTAAGCCCTAAAACACAAACACTCCAACATTAAATACTAACACCTCTCTCCTTTTTTATTACAAGGGTTCTTTACTTAGGTCTATATGGTTCTCCCTTTATCCTTGACATAATTCTTATACTTGCACATTAGCTCACACCATTTATATCCAACTAAAAATTTGTCTTAAATTAGTTAAATACTACAATTAGAAAGAATCATTCATCTATCCACATAATTTACTTTTATCTAACTTATTCATAATTGTTGATTATGACTCAATTAAATATAAAATATGCTTTTACTCACCTCTACCACATGCTTGTGGTCTTACCATACTTGATCAATGTTTCATCCACACATATCGGGTTGTAGTCAACCAACCTTTGTGTTCCATCATACGTGAGCCATAAATCTTCTGGTCACACTGTAAGACCCCGCTTCACATGTGATTAGTACAACCCTAATTTGTTTCACACTTCCCTAAATAGATGGTAGGATGTATTACAAATGATAAATAGTGTGATTGTGTAACAATATTCTTGCATTTCAATTTGACATTTTGTTTAATTATCACTGTCATGAAGGTGTTATGAACTCATAAATTATGAAATGCGAATTGAAATTTTAAATGGAATTGTTGCATAGTTAAATCTTAGGAAATTAAAGCTTGCAAATTAATGTTGTACATGATCATTCTTACTATTACATTGGTAATGTGCAAGAAAATAAGGGTGCCAATACGAGAATGGAAAAACCATTGAGAGCTAATCAAAAGACATCATATTGTGGATACAATTTTGAACATTTTGGGGCTTGAAAATGAATAAAGTTAATATGGTATGTTATTGTGCTGAGGGTTGACATTGAAGGAGTATTTGATTTTGGGTTATGTGGGTGTAAGTGGGGCTAGGTGTTAGGAACCCTTATCCAAGTATGAAACTCGGATGAAACCTTAAGTGAGTCCTTAAAGAGGGTTGTTGGTCAATTTCCTTGGTTGTGATGCAAAAATAAACCCCCTAGGGTCTATACCATAGTGCTAGGGGTCAAGTGGGCATGTAATAGGGTCCCAAGGACATGATTTGACTTTTGAAAAATCATCATAATGAAAAGTGACGAATTTTGAAGAGAGGATGGGGGTGAAAAGATTGGGGGGTTGTCCAAGTGCATGCTTTGCATGTTTTCCTCTTTAACTCTCATTGATGGAGGTAGGTACACTACACACCTCCCCATCCAATTGTTGCAAGTTGAACTTCTATATATTTTGAGAGGAGGAAGGAGTGGGGGTGTTACCCACTTCTCCTTTTGGAGAACTTTGGTGAAGAAGACAAAAGAATGAGGAGAGTAGAGGAGAAGTCCTATTGAGGATAGAGTGATCAAAATGGTTTGGCTTGGAGAGGAAAGAAGGATAAGGGAGTTGAATTCCCTTATCTAAAGAAAAGAAATAAGATCTTCCTTACTTACATTTTCCTTTTAGCTTCTTTTTTTTTTTTGTAAGAAAGTCATGGTATGTGGACGGATCATGGTTGGAAGTAGAGAGTAGAAAACTTAGATACATGAGACTGGTGTTATGTCATTTTATTTTTTTATTTTTATTCCTTTTTAAAAATTTGAAAAGGCTCTATTCATCATCTTGGAGCTAAGAGATTTCTTCGCTCGAGGGTATGGCTAGAGCCCACGAGACTCCATGACACCATTACGATAGGGTGGAGAGAAAACCTTATTCAAATGTATGCCATTCATTGTATTTCTTAAAATTAATTGTAATATGGAAGGCTACTAATTGTTGTAACATGAAAGAGAAGGAAAAAGAGCAAGTCTAAGTTCCTTGTTATGTAAATCATTCTTTTTCTTTAATCATATTGATAATATTACATGTTTAGAAAGATGGGTTTTATATCTATTCAATAAAAGAATGAAAACAACAAAAAATGTTCTATTTGCATGATAATTATTTCATCCTTGTGTACAAGTGTAATATGTGAAGTTTTGAGTAGGGAAAATTACATCGTACGTAAACAAAATTTGATAGTTTTACCCTTCCTTCCAAATGAAATGGAGATAGGGGCATTCCTCTAATTATTCTGCACATAATAGTTGTGTGCAGTTGAACTTGAATAAAAGATTACATTGGGTGGAATGTGTGGCCCAACTTGATAGCTTTATAGCATTAACATGAATGGTGTCTTGGTTAAAAACTTCCATGCGAGAATTGTTGGCAGAAGGTTGGGGTTTCCTTCCTCTTTCTATCAAATCATTGGCAGTGAATTGTGTTTACTAGGTTGATCTCTTATCTGGTGGCGTATCCTTTTTGTCAGTAAAATCTTGCTCAAACTTCGTGACAAATTAGTATTTCTACCATACCTGTCAAGCGTCTTAAGTGATGGTCTAATAATGGCCTCCAACTGCACTGTTTGGTCTACCGATAAACTCTTACCATTATTAAATGAATTGAACAAATTAAAAGGATTCGGCATTATATTAGACGCCCTCTCTGTCATTATAAAGTTGCAATAACATTTGCCTGGAGAGGTTAAGTATAATGAAATATTGTATAATTCCTCCTATTTAATTAAACAGAATGGTAGTAAATGTATATCCAACATAATATTTTGGCAGAATTAATGTATCCAAACAAATCTAATGCTATAATACCATTTAAGATGCGTGTGGTACTGTACAGGTATTATAAAAAAATTAATTAAAAATAAACTGAAGCTTGCTACTCTCCATCTGAAGATTTTAAGATCTCAGACCTGCAAACAAATATTGTATTTTATAAAACCCTTTCTTGTAAATAAAAATAATAGTTAAAATACCATTTAAAATAAATAAATAAATAAACTATATCTATTACTTGCTGCAAACCCATGAAATTGATTTGGGTAACAGACCTGCAAATAAAGTCTCAAAACGGCCATAGTTCTGGCAGGGTCATCTTGCACAGAGAAGAATGATCAGTAACAAAAGAAAAGCATCATAAAAATATTTAGGATTACTACCCATGCATGAAAATAACATATAGTTTCTTAAAAGATTTAAAAGAACAAGAATTCATTAAATAGAAAAAAATAAAAGTGTTAAATAAAAGTTTCCCTCAACAAAGGAAATGAACTAAAAGATTTAAAGGAAAAAAAAAACGCATAAAATAGAAAAAAATCAAAGTGTTGAATAAAGATTTCTATCCATAAGAAAATAAGTTTTAAATAAAACTTAGATTTTAATATAGAAACTTTCCTAATATGGTTTCTTAAAAGCTTTAAAAAAAAAAAAAACCATAGTTAAATAAACTTATGCTAATATTTAGATAATAAAAAAGTATGTTAATATAGATAAGAAACCTAAATTATTCATTACATAGAACAAAGTAAAGATATATGTAAATGTTAAATAATTTTATAAAAAAATTAATAATAATAAATCAGAGACTAATAAATTTAATTATTAATATTTATATATTTACATATTAAATTTTGTAATTTTATAATGAATATCTTAAATGATTTTGTGAGTTGTTATGGATTAAAAATAAATCTTATTAAGATTTTTGACATTACGAGTCAAATGAGTGAAATATTAATGCTAGAATTTTTATGTTAAATTAGATGTTACTATTATAGTACATCTTTATGTGTGTTACATGTAAAATTAATATTAAGGAGAAACTTGTGTTATAATTGATAAATCACTTTATTATTAGAAGTTTTGTAATTTTAGATGTAGACCTATAGTATATTTGACCTCATTATCTTTTAACCTGGGATTATTATCCAAAGAAACAAGAATAATAATATTATAGGTAACTATAATGAATTTATTCCTACTAAACCCAAAGAAAATTAATTATATTATGGGTCCTTAATTCAAGGAAATATGTGTGTTGTAAATTATTGGTCAGATGGGAATGCTCCTTGATTTAAATTATAAAATTAAATTAATACACCCATACATGCTTACCTTATCACTTGTGTGGAATGTTAGGGGGCATATTTTATCTTGTAATAAAATAAACCTTCTTAATGTTTTTGAAAAGTTAAGCAGAATTTACAGGGTGTCGTACCCTTCACAATGAGCCACTAGGGCCAAAAAGGAACAAGTTAAACAACAAACATAAAGGAAACAAAAAGAAGAAACAACCCAAAGGTAGCACAAAGACCGCAGAGAGACAACTAACAGATAGAAACATGGAGCAGCTAACTGGCGTTGTCCTAGTTCTTAATCAGGAGGTCCACAGCCTCATCACCCACCCACTCTTTGTTCTCTTGACTGTTATTTCCCTCCAGCTCCTCCTTTATAGAATTAGATAGAGTGTTTGTGACGAAGTGGCCCAACTTCATGGTGAAGCGGGTCAATCCCTAGAACCTTTTGTCGAGCGTGTCCATTCTCTTTACCACATCACAAGGCTCCTCCCTAATGTCCATGGTCCTATGAACCTCTCCAGGCTCTTCAACCAGGGGATGTAGAGAGTGAGAGGTAGAGCCATCAATATGAACCTTGATGTCCTCAGGAGTAAATTGGGGCCCCTCCACATTTTCTTCCTCCTCATCTTCAGATTCTTCTTCCTTGTACCCTTTGCTGTCAGACTGCTCCTCCTCCGAGTCTTCAATAATCAACCTCTTTTTGCTGTTCTTAGCTAGCCTCTTGGATCTCCTTCTGTTATTTTCCCCACCAATCATCTTAGTTGTCCCCACGACCGTATCACCTCTGGAGGCTTTCCTTATAGTGTTATTTCCCTTTCCATCCTTAGGAGTCGGGACCAACATGCCTTTCTCCTTTCCTTTTTTAACCGTGGTGGCCTTGTAGGCTGAGTTTGCCTGAGTGGAATTCAATTCATAGAGACCTTCCGCTGCGCTGGCATGAGCCTTACCCAGACTACCCTTAAGTTTCTTGGTGGTTATCTTGGCTTTGGGATTCCCCATAGAGCCCGTATTGGATTTTCGGGGAGGGCTTTTAGACTCGATCGGGGAAATATTCACAGTAGACAGGGGTTCAATGTTCTAAATGCAGACAACCGTGATAGCTTTAGGAGGACAAAGGGCCAGATGAAAGTGATAGTCTCAGAATGATTCCTCAATGGAGCGGGAGTGGCAAGAGATCACTAGGGTTAAGACTAGCCGACTCTTTGCATTTTTCGACCGAGTTTTCCAAGTCCATTAAAAGAAAAACGGGAAATTGAGCAACACCTTGTGTCTTAAATGATTTAACAGGGGGAGTTGATAAAAGAAACAGATTTTAAACCTACCTTCCAAAGTGACGTACTTCATCAGTGCCAGGCACATCTGATCCCAGGGCTTCGAGAGAGCATTTCTCTCAAAACCCAACTGGTTCTGCACTGGGGCCTCCTCACCTCTAAAAAAAGATTTTAAGCTTTCATGATCCGGTTTGTTGGTGTGTTTGGGTTATTGTTTCCCAGAACACAGTAAACCCGTGGCTTGTGCTATGAATTCCTCACTGATTTCAAACGAGATTCTACCAATGGAGACCCGACGATCCTTCCACGAATTGGCAAACTGAACCGACACGATAGGATCATGAATGACCAAGATCTCCATAAGCGGAGTGATGCCACCTTCCACACAAATGTTCCAGACCAAAGGGTTGTTCCGAAACTCCTTACAGTTGTCTGGTTTAGTCCTCACCCGCTCACCACCCATATTACCAACCTGCATAGGAAACCCAAGAAAATGCAAAAAATACCAATTGTAGCAGCCATGAATGATTATCACATTGTGATTGTTAAGGAAAGGTATACAATAAAGGCTAATAACACCCGCGTACAAGTCGCATGCACGAAAGGGAAAATCACCATAGGGTGATTTGACAATGAATTTAATGAAGTTCTTGGGATGATTGCGGCCAACAAGACAATAATTGGCGAACATGTAGGGAATGCACAAAAATCCATGCAGAGTGGCCGTATAACTAAAATTAGAAACCATCCAAAAGGAGCCAGAGGAGACTCACGCTAAACTTACAGGCTCGAAGACCCTAGAAGGAGGCAATCTTTCCTCATGAATAGTCACATCATTATAAATACTCTTGCACAACCTGATACAAGAATGAGATAAAACAAGATATCCCACAATCCCTAAGAGAATAGATCGCACGGTACAGCTCCATAGATTTAATGAAGTCACGTCCTTCCAACTAGCCTTCATCAAGCCACCAAAATTATTCATGTTACCATCTTTTAAGTTCAAACCCCGCCACTTTTCTGTTACCTTAGAACCCGACCCCATCCACCATGTCCAAAGGACAGACACGTGGATCCTCCAATCCATGCCCCACACACAAAAATCTCTTCCAGAAAACCTCCACCTGTACTCCATCTCAATATTGACACTCATCCACCAGACCCCCAAAATAATCCGGTGGACCCCCCATTTAGCTCCCGTCATCCAAAGATTTAAAATCATTACAAACCATGGTTGCTTTGTTCCCACGCAATTAAAGCTTGAATTTTTTGCAGTAACCTTTCCATTTTCCTCCAACATTTAGTGGAATCCCAACCAAAGCCAAGATTAGCCAAGGCATCTGCCACTTGATTTCCTTCTCTTAAGATATGAGTCACATTTTTATCCCTAAATTTGGATAAAAGAAAACTAGCATCCAACAATATGTCCTTAGTATTCCAACCAATTAATTTTTCTTTATTCACAACATCCGTAATAGAATTGGAGTCTCCTTCAATGTAGAGATAAGCAATTCCCAGAGAAACAACAATTTTGAGGCCCATTAGTAGCGCACAAGCCTCCGCCACTAAAGAAGACTGAAACCCAATACCACCAGCAAATGTTGCCACCAAAGCCCCCACAGGATCTCTGATAACTCCACCAATACTTGCCCTGCCTGGGTTGCCCTTAGCAGCCCCATAAAAATTAAGTTTAAACCATCCTCTATCCAGAGGCTCCCATTTAGTATTTTTCCTAGCTAAGAGTTTCGAATTATCAAAAGAGTTAGCCTTTAAATCCTGGTGCCACTCCTTGGCCATTTTTATTTCGTAATCCAACGATCCCATCTCCGGGAGTTTTCCATTAAAGAGAGAGATATTTTCCTCAATGAGCCGAGCCCCAATGCTAAAAACATCCTTGGGACTCCTCTCAACATTCTTGAAAACCCTATTATTCCTCTCCTTCCAAAAACACCATCCCAAAATAGGAGGGACCTGCTTCTAAATTTCACTAGGCAGAGGATGGAAATACGAGCCATACCAACCCATAATGAATGATAAAAGATCCTTGATCATAACCCAAGGGACACCAAGGTTCTCAAAAGTTAGCCACCAAACTTCGGTAGCAAATGGGCAGTGTAATAAAAGGTGACTGACAGTTTCCTCCCCATTCTTGCAAAGAAAACATCTATTGGGAAAACAAAAACCCCGTTTCCTCAAATTGTCCTGGGTAAGAATCCTATTATGATAGGCCATCCACTAGAAAAAAATAATTTTAGGGATCATGTGGCGATTCCAAACCTTCTTCCAGGGTTCCTCAACATAATTTTTGTTTGTCAGCAGTCTATAAGCTGACCACACAGAGAGATCCCCCTATTTGTCTAAAGTCCAAAAAAATTCATCCTCCCTGTCATAGGATGGAAACCTGGTGCTAGAAAGAATCACCTGAAGGGACCAAGCCAGATAAAAAAGGTCATGGGAATGGGGGCAACGGAGGGTAAGGTTCCTCCAAATCCTAGCTCAGGGGGGTCTAGAAACATAGTCACTGATATGGATGCCAAAGAATCTCTGGGCCACACCCATCACAGCCCTAAAGTCAGAGCAAGCCAGAGGGGAGTCAATTAGCCAAGTATCTTCCCAGAACCTGATTCTAATCCCATTTCCCATTTTCCACTTAATCCCTTTTTTTAACAGGCCTTGTGTGCTGCAAATGCTCCTCTAGACAATAGAGCCCTGGGGGTGAGACACCGAAAGACAATCAATCAAGGGCCTATCCCAGAGATATTTGGAATTTAGAATTTTACACTAGTTTTTAGTGTTCCTTAATTGATCCCAACCAACCTTGGCCATCAGATCCCTATTAGAGTTGATGGTCATCATGATTCCAAGCCCACCACAATTTTTGGCCTGGCAAACCCTTTCCCATTTCACCAAAGCAAATTTATTTTTTTCCTCAGTCCTGGCCCAAAGGAAATTCCTTTGAATTATTTCAAATTTATCAGCAATGTATTTAGGCATCTTAAAAATGGGGAGGAAGTAAGTGGGGATACCTTGGAGAGCCACAGTGAGAAGTTGGAGTTTTCCAGCATGGCTTAGGTTAGAGCCCTTCCACCCAACCAATTTCCTTTGAATCATTTCCAGAATCGAGTTCCAGAAATCAGTGGGAACCTACTTAATCATGAGGGGGAGCCCAAGGTAAATCGATGGGAGAGAACCACTGACACATCCCAGGACCGCAGTCACCCTGTTTTGCAAATTAGGCATGCAGTTAAAGAAATAAATCTTGCTTTTATTGTAATTGATGCTTTGACCAAAACAAGAGGCATAGTTGTTAAGACAAGCTTTCCATTTCCTGGCTTCCACCATAGAGGATTTCCCAAATAGAAAAGTGTCAGCCACAAATTGTTGCACAACAATCGGTTCCAGGAAGGAAGCCGCTCTAATGCCTGTAATGGAGCCCTCTGACAGCAGACCCATGAAATTATTGCTGAGCACATCAACAATCATTATGAAATGATAGGGGAATAGAGGGTTTCCTTGTCTGAGCCCTCTACCAGTAGAGAAGAACCCAAAGGGGGATCCATTAATAATAACCGAGTACTTAATAGTGTAAACACACTCCATAATGAGTTTGATGACCAAACTATTGAAACCAAACTTAGCCAAGAACTTTGGGATGAAGTCCCAAAGCACTTTATCATAAGCTTTGGAAATGTCAAGCTTGAGAGCCATCCCCGAATAGTTACATCTATCCATTGAGTGGAGCAGTTAATGGGTTGTCAAAGTAGCATCAAGAATATGTCGCCTAGGGACAAACCCCTTTTGAGTATGACTAATGATTTTTTCCAGAAGAGGTTTGATACGGTTAACAAAGATCTTAGAAATGATCTTATAAAAGGTGTTACAAAGGCTAATTGGTCGAAAATCAGACATGGAAAGAGGCTCACTAATCTTGGGGATAAGAGCAATGAAAGTGTGGCTCAATTGTTTGAGGATCCTGCCCGATTTGAAGAAGTCCCTGGCCACAAGCACAAGATCCCTGCCCATAGTATCCCAGAAAATCTAAAAAAAAGTAGGAGGAAAACCATTAGACCCCGGGGCTTTGAAAGCCCCCATGCTAAAGGTAGCCATGTAGACTTCTTCCATAGAAAAATTCCTAAGGATCCCCAAACAATCTTCCTGAGAGATGGAGGTAGGAGGATGATTGAGAATCGCATTGTCCAAAGCTAGGTTAGGCACCTCAACAGGGGCCAAATAAGCCTCCTGAAAATAGTTAACCACACAGAGGCCAATTTGGGCTTGATTTGAAATCACCTGCCCAGTAGCATTGGTCAATTTAGAAATTTGGTTCCTTTTCCTATGCTTGATGGCAGAAACATGAAAAAAGGAGGTATTCCTATCTCCTTCCTTCAGCCATTGGACCCTAGATTTTTGCTTCCAAAAGACCTCCTCATTTTTTAGAACCCATTCTCATTCCATCCTGGTTTCCCGTTCCTGGTTATAAGTCTGCTAAATGTCATCTCCCTCCTCCATTTTCTTCTGTAAAGTCCTCAACTCTCCTTCTAACAACTTTTTCCTTTGAAATACATCCCCGAACACATTCTTGTTCCATCCTTTTACCATATTTTTAATATGTTTAAGTTTAAAGAAGATCCTATACATGGGGGATCCTTGGACATAAATATTTCACCATTCAACAATTTTATTTTTGAAATCAGGATGAGAGTTCCACATTATTTCAAAGCAGAAAGGAAAGGGACCAACAACAGGTCAAATATTAGTGGTCAGTAGAAGAGGGTTATGGTCAGAGATCGTCCTGGGCAAGGTTATTAGATTGGCATCTAAGACATTAGTTGAATGAGGAGAGCAGAGGAAGCGGTCAAGCTAGACCTGGATCAGGTTACCACTAGCCCGCCTGTTAGACCAAGTGTAATTCTGGCCCAGAAGCTCAATATCAACTAAACTCGAAGAATTCAAAAAAATTAGCCAGATCAGACATGCTGTCAGAGTAATCCAAAAGGCCACCACTTTTTTCCAATAGAAAAAGTGGAGAGTTAAAATCTCCAGCAACAAGCCAATGACCTCCCCTATTCAGATTAATTTTAGCCACCATGTTATTCCACAAAATACTTCTCGCATTCCTCTAATTATGAGCATATATATTAAATATAGAACAAGCTTCACCAAGGTAAGTGAACGAAACCCCCACACTATTTTTACAGTGGAATATTTCAGAACCTCAAAAACAAGATGGGTTCCAAAGAACGGCCAAACCCCCCGAAGCACCTCAACATCACTATAGACATAGGAAGCATTAGGCCAATTTTTTTTAGCAATTTTATCAAAATTAACCATAAACATTTTGTTTTCTTGAAGTAGGAAAACATCAATCTTATGTTCCACTATATAGTCTTTCAGATCACGTTGTTTGTGTGAGCTATTAAGCCCACAAACATTCCAAGACATAATTCTCATTTCTGACCTTTTTTGAGGACACATCCAATGTCCTCAGTTTTCCTAGGGCAATCTCATTTTTCGTTTCTCTCATTCTAGTGTGCCTCTGAGAAGGTCTCCCTAGCTTAGAGTCCCCTCCTACATATGCCTTCTTCTTCCTTCCTTTTTTCTTTGGTGTTGTCCATATCCCTTCTTCCCCAGCTTTCTCAAGCTTCAAACTCCCCAAAATTTTAGTAGATTCATCAATCATACCAAAGATTTCTTCCTCCTAGATTTCACCATCCTTGATCAAGGCTCCACAGGTCCCCATAGAGACAACCTTAAATAGAGGTTCAATAGCCAAAGAGCCAGGAACCAGATTCCCTCCAGAGACCCCCTCGAACAGGGGATTAACAGTCGAAGAGCCAAGGTCCTGAGTCAAAAGGACAGACATGGGTTTAACAACAGACTCTAGTGAGTCACTAGGGTCAGATAGTTCAGAAGGTGGACCGACAGGGGAGGGTGGATGTGGAGAATCCTCATGCAATTGAGCAACATGTGGGGGAACAAACCCAAATTCATTCGGTGGTCGCAAAATATTTTCAGACAGAGTAGTGGGGTTTTTCACATTGTCCTTAAACTCCTGACTGACTGTGGATTTATAATCAAAAATCAGATTCCCAACTTTGGCACACTTTTGATAGTACACCATAGTATTTTCATAACAAACAGGTTGAATCCAGCTGCCAAACTTAGAACACAACTTGACAGAGTTTGGTAGGACTTTATCAACACAAATATTGACACAAAATCTCTCAAAGACTAACCTAGATTTTGATTTTGTGATAGAATCTATGGCGATGAATTGACCTAATGAGTCTCCAATACCTTTGAAGATGGCTTCATCACAATAGTTCAAAGGTAAGCCCGATAGTCGCACCCAAATTGGAGCCGATTTATTTAGATTTGTAGTAGGGTTGAAACCAGGTTTCCACCGACACATAGCCAGGCTATGTTTCCCATAAACCCATGGACCCGACGATAGAGTTTCCACCATGTCCTCCGTAGCCATGAATCTAAACAGGAAAAGACCACCAGCCATCACACAAATCTCCACACTACCCTTAAGGCGCCATTTCACCGCAACCCATTTCCGAACCATATCCACCATTGGACAGTAAGAAAGAAATTTTCCCACTACAACATTCTCCATGGAGGAGAGGATCCTATCATTGATTGAATCAGGGATGTCAAACACCGTTCCAGAGGTCGAGACAATCTCAGGTGTAGATGGAAACAAGGAGGAGACTATTTTTCCATTAGATATCACATCCTTCCAACCAAGAATTAGAGAGATCTCCACCACCAGCACAGAAGATTCACCCAGAGTTGCTAAAGACTTCGAATAGCCTGATGGTGAAAGCACTATCCCCACAGGGGAGGTACCCGACAGACAGGGGCCCAAAAGAGAGGGGCCAGGAGGGGGCAGAGGGGGACCATTGGGTACCCCCAAGACATAGTCCACCATGCACACAGGAAATTCAAACTCAGAGGAGTGGGAAGTTCAAACGCAGAGGAGCGGGAAGTAAAGGAGGAAGGATTCTGTAAATATCTAAGTATAACCTTCTTAATGTTAATGTTACCCTTGTATTTCATTTAAGTGAAGTGGTGAAATTCTAAATAAGATTTATAGGAGATACACTAATAAGGCCTACTTGGCTAAATTTTCTCTTGAATCAATAAGAAAATTTACATTGGTATTAGAAGCCTTCACGATTGTGCTAGGGGAATAATGTTATAGTTAAAACATAGGAATGCAGATTCTTTTTAAAGAGAAATATTATTGGAGCATACTATTGCTGATAGTGATATTAGTGTTACTAACATGGTTAGTATTGAAACATGATCTCTTAGAATTTTAATCCGATTAGTGTTTGATAATAATAATAATGGTAATAATAATAACAAAAAAAAAATTGTTGAGTTTTTATATTGAAATTTTTTGGGCATGACACACTCACTACCAGTATCCACCTTAGGAAACATAAAAATCATTAGTATTTATCAAGTAAGATCTAACTCCAACATCCCTCCTAGCTTCGTATAAATTCAACTAGTTCATTGCAATTTTATTTGTAAATCATAATAATTCCCACCATAACATATTAGCCCTAGCTAGACTAGATATTCATTTTTTTTCAATTTACATATCGCTAAATAAATCGTCATAATTCTACAAGATGAAAATTTAAGAAGCTAGAGATTCAAAGTATAATCATTTAACTTAGATAGCAATCCTTACTTATAAAACACAATATAAGATACAAGGGTTAATTTTTCCCCTTCTTGAAACAATTCCAAATCCAACAATTCCATTTTGTTATATAAACATGTTCTCGTTTTGATGTATTAGAAATTCCAAATAGGTTTGTTAATATAATAAATTAATAATAATACACTTCATTCATCATCTCCAATGTGATTCACTAGTATCAATAGAATACACATTGTACATTAGGGTTGTATTAGTTGCATACAAGGTGGGGCCTTACAATGGGCTAGTTAACTAATTGATAATGGGCTAGTTAACTAATTATCATGGGCTAGTTAACTAATTGATAATGGGCTAGTTAACTATATAATGGGCTAGTTAACTAATTATCATGGGCTAGATAACTAATTGATAATGGGCTAGTTAACTAGTTGATAATTGGCTAGTTAACTAATTATCATGGGCTAGTTAACTAATTGATCATGGGCTAGTTAACTAATTATCATGGGTTAATTAGCTAATTAGCATGAAATAGTTAACTAATTGATAATGGGCTAGTTAACTAATTATCATAGACTAGTTAACTAATTGATAATGGGCTAGTTAACTAATTATCATGGGCTAGTTAACTAATTGATAATGGGCTAGTTAACTAATTATCATGTGCTAGTTAATTAATTGATAATGTGCTAGTTAACTAATTGATAATGTGCTAGTTAATTGTAAGGCCCTACCTCGTGTGTGACTCATTCTACTCTATATTCTTATGTCCATTCCTATAACGAAACTATTAGATAGATTCAAGGTGATAAGTAAAGTGACTATGTGTTGTCATTTATTAGTCCTAGTTGGTATTAGGTGGTTATTGTTACTTCCTGGATGAAATATTTAACCTTATTTAAGCATTTAGTATGCTATCATAGTAAACAATTCTTGAACTCATTAAATTGCTTCCTTAAAAATAACTCTCTACGTGCTTGTATTGATTCCTCTAGAATTATAGCTTCTTGTAAGATTGAGTCACTATTTGTCTATGTTTAACTCTGCGTGAAAAGAAAGCTACTTTTGGATTGATGTATGTAGTTCAATATTTTAAAATAGAGAGTATAATAAGATTTTTTCATTATCGTGTGATTTAAATAATTTTGGTATGAAATCTAGGAGATAGAACGTCAAATACTTTTAGTAAAAAGTGAACAAAGGTAAGACACATCTTAGATTTCTATGGTACTTCTTAACTTAATGAGATTAAGATATCATGTGAATTTTTGTTATTTTGTATTTTTCATGCAATTGATTCTAGTTATGATAGTTATTGTGGATGTCTTCAACTATGCCATGTAAGCCATATAGGCTTTATCACATTATAATAATTTTATGTTTTGTAGAAGCCACATCATCTTTGTCGCTTATTATTCAAGCTTGCTAATACTATGATAAAATATTAATATCAAATATGTGAAACATATCTTCTATTATATATTTTTTTAGTGCAAGACTCTAAGCTTACATTCTAGAACTAAAGTAAATCGATAAAATCTAACACTTTAATGGAATAGAATAAGTTTTCCTATATTTTATATTAGTTTTATGGCAATGAAATATTGAATTTATAATTAAATAATAAAGTATAAATTCCATTTCTCTCGTTAGCGAATGTGCAAGCTATATTCGAAAAGAAGAGAAATGGGAGACATGTACAGTTGTCCATTTGAGTTAAAAATGAATTTAATAAATAATATTTACATTGATCTTCAACATCGAGCTAAACTCGTAATGGATATGTTAATGAACAATTTTAGTCAACTAAAAAAGGCCTAGCGTGATGGCTGATATTACTATTGTTTTCCTCATAATCAAGGAGAGTTTACATATTAATGGAAGACAAACTTTGTTGATAGAAAATGGGAGAGTAAAGATGTAAAAGCACAGGTTGACGTGACTGGCGGCTTCACCTCTAGCAATCCCTCTCTGCTACCTGCCAACTAATAATGTGATAGCTTACCAACTTAGTTGTCACTTCATATACGTTCTGATTTATTTCTAAAAGCCCAAAAATAAAATTGTTAAATACATTTGAGTTGATATATATGTGAAAGGATCCAATATTAAATTCACGTTAGACCTAAATAGAGGGAAAAAAAAGGTTTGGTCGATCAATGAAATTTTAATGTGAAAGATTGTGAAAAATATTGTTTGGAACCTAAGAATTGAAGAGCTTTGACAACCCTGATATTTGAGATCTATCTTTCATTATGAGAGGGGAGGAATTGAGCATCCCATTAATGATCACTATGATGGGTAAGGCACAACAATTGGTGGAATCCACAGACCAGTGTCAGCTAATTTTAATGGTCTTAAAATTTATGGACATGGAATCTTCATGGGCTAGCGTTTTGATATGATTAAAAGAAGGAATGGAAAAGAGTCTCTGGGTCTTTCCAAAAAGAAAACCCCAATGAAAATCTAAGACAGTACCGTGACAAGCCTTCAAGAAGTTTTCAAAATTTAAAAATGGGTGGCTATGATGTGATTCACCCATTCCAAGTTCAAGTTGCAGCCATGGAGGTGTGCACATAGGTAGACAAATTCAGGCATGTGCGAAACTAAAGGTTTCCTTGTGCAAGGAGAAGATATTTCCAGGTTTATTTCTTTCTTGTTAGTCATTCATTATTATGAATCATTTCTCTTTCCATAAAAATGTTAGTGAGATATTGGCAATTTTGAATAAATACCACCTTGCAATACATTTATATTATATTTATGTTCTTGGCAATCTAAAATAAGTGCAGAAAAATAAAATTTAAGTTAATAAATCTGGATGCCATTTAGTAAACTTAAAATATGATTCAAGAGTGATAGTATAGTAGGGCTAGCTGGAAAAAGTTGTGGGTTTGGCCTTACACCTGCCAGTTGCATTTGCTTAAGAGTTCGTAGGCCTTTCAAAAAAACCCATTTTGTACACCTGTTGTAATCGTTGTACTCCATGACTTGACATTTCTTGGAGGAATTTTATCAAATATTTCGCGCGCCTTGTCTTTACCTCCGCATTTTGATGCATTTCGTTGAGGCATTCTGCCAAATAGTTTGTTGCCCTCTCTATTGCCACATTTTGTATGCATGTTTCTCTATATTTTGATGGATGTTCATACCCTATGCAAAGCTCCCATTTTGGCATAGGTGAGCTAGACATTGGAAAAATTTAGAGTGTTTCCTTCTTATATGTCATATGCATTTGCTTGAAAATTTGGAAAACCCCTTCAACAAATGAAATTTGTACATATTTTGCAATGATCCCTAAGTCACACTTTCTTTGAGGAATTATGTCAAACATATCAAATGCCTTGTATATGCATCTACATTTTTTTTCAAAGCTCCCATTTTGGTTGAGAAAGGTTGTGGAATTTGTCTTTACACCTACCGATTGCATTTTCTTGAAAATTATGAAGTCTCTACAATAAAGTCCATTCTATGCATATCCTGCAATTGTTTTTTTTTTTTAAATTAAAAGGCATATCAACCTACTTTATACTATAATAAATTAAAGGTTACATAATTCATAATAGATAGTTTGCTGCGATAACAACTTGTCAACATATTCAAAATGTCAACTGCACTATTTAGCATTAGGTTGAAAAATTCAACCTAGAATATTCTTAAAACTTAAGCCCATTCTAGCTATATGTATGCATATTTCTATTACAAAGGAGAAAAATTCTATTATCTATTGGCACCAAAATTATATGATTTCTTTTCTTTTCTTCAGATTTTCAGGATCGAGCAACTGGCCTCCTCTCCACCTCTGCACATGAACTGATGTGATGGAGGAATCTTTGAATCTGCTGTGAAATTTATATCTGGTATTATTGGCCAGTTCCCTTTCATAGCAAGCTACACATATGGTGGTCCTTGAGTTGGAAGACCTATTTGTGCTATTGGTTTTGGTTTGGATTTCTCTACAACTGCATTTGATTCTTTGGTTTGGATGTCTCCTTGGTGAATTTGATCTGGGATTTTGAGCATTGATACTTGATGGAAATTATGAGTAAGCAGGAAAGATATGGCATGATATTTCAATTTGAAGCTTCTTACCATCTCATTGCCCAATTCAATTTGATACCTGTTCAGCTCCTTGTATAAGTAACTTGAAGTGTTATTTTCCAATGGCAATCTCATTCCTGTATATATATTTCAGAAGCTTTTCTTATGATGCAAAAAATGTCTTGGAAAGACTCCTCCAATGTATGCTTCTTTAGACGATAAATCATATTTCTGAATACTTGTTAGTAATGCATTATCTTGTAGGAAAACTTCTTTTATAACAATGTCTGCTATCTTCTGCAAATCTTGGAAATTTGGGTTCAAGTCTATCACATTACTAACAAAAATAGATACTAAATTGGAGGGAAAGATTATCCTCTATGCTGAAGGTTGCAAAATGTCATGTCTAATTATGTCTTTCACACTTTTATAAACTGGAATGCAGTTAGTATTAAAAATGTAAGACAGTTGCTCTTTACCCAACCCTTTAGAGAAAGGTATTTCTCATGCTTGTACTTCAAAAGGTGCATGATGATTCCTTGGAATGAATTCCATTTCTTCTTCCAGAAGGTTGCACGACACTTATAAAGGTCCCCTATGATTTTAGGTCCCAAAACTAATTTTGTCACATACAAGAGGCTTATGTATTTATGATTAATCTATAATCAATGACCAGAAGCCGTGCATTTAAAACCACTTACTAAGCATGAAGAATGATATAATCCAAAAGTTTATGCAAATAGAGGAATATCAAATGAAAAGAACAAAAAAGGAGACACTAGCATAAAAATATCTTTTAATAAAGATAAAATCACCAAACAGGTCTGCAAATTGTTCATTCACTTTTGTTTGTTTGCAATTTAATGGACAACACCCATATTACTATTTGGAACAACCTTTTACTATGTTATGAATTATACCTGAAAGTGTTAAGCTCGCACCCATATAACTTGCTTCCGCTTGTTAGAAGTTTTCTAACCTTGAATATGAACCTGCCAATGAAGAGCCATATTTTGCATAATGTGATTGATGCAAAATAAAATGTTTAATTTACTCTTATAGCCACAAAACTGTTCTTCTTTTTAACTAATTTTTTAACCTTGTTGAGATCCACAAGGTTATTCTGTCATTTATATGCTTGAAAGCAAAGCTTAATTCCCAGATTTAATGCTTTTTGATATACCTCATGTGAGTTTTGATTCATAGCACATGCCATATCATCCTCAGGTAACTCGGGAATAGATGTTAAGTGCTCTAAAATCCTTGCACTCCTCCATATACCTACAAAGAGCCGACACCTGTTAGAGTAGAAACATACCTTGGCTTGGACTTGATGAAATTTAATTTTATAATTCTTATCCCCAACAAATTTATTCATGTGAAGTGGTTTCCCCAAGGATTAAAGCATGCTACATGGATTTCCGTTATGGAAAGACAAGATGTGCGAAATATTCCGTTATGTGAGAATATTTATACTTAGGCACGATGACACACTAATTCACATACTTGTGAAGTTAATCACATGGAAATGTACTGAGTATTGATGCAATCTCAATAATGCTTGCTTACGTTGGGAAGCTGCTTTGATTAGAGCAATGCTGATGTGTTGCTTTTGCCTCTATCTCTCCATATCAAAGTTATACCAACTCACCAAATATGATGTGATGACTATTATTCTTTTAGTCTTAACACTCCATATCAAAATTAACCATGTGATTTAAACTTTATGATTTATAAAATAATTTCTCTTTCAACTAAAATTTGTAAGTCTTGGGTCATTTTTTCTTCATTATTACCATAAAGTTTCTCTTTTTGTATTTGATCACACCCAAAATTTTCTAGTTTATTTGCCACTAAGTTGCCCTCTCTGTATGTGTGCTTTATCTATACTATTCCGAACTTGTCCAGCAACAACCAAACCTGCTCCAACACATATATGATTTTCCAACATAATATTTTCCTTTCTTTGCAAGCATTTACAATGATTAAAGAGTCTCCCTCTATTACCAAATCTTTAATTTGTAAATTAAGTGCTAGTTGCAAGCTATGAAATAAAGCTTGCGCTTCTGCAAGATTATTTGTACCACTCGGTAATTTTATTGACTTTGCTAATATTAAAAAACCCTTATGATCTCTTATTGCAATTCCAGCACCTGACATACCTGGGTTTCCACGTGAGGCTCCATCAAAATTAATCTTATAGAAACCTTTCAAAGGTGGAGACCAAAGTATCTTACTTCTATCCACTCTAGGTAATGGATTTTTATGAAAACTTCCCTTGAATGGAAGAACTAATTTGTTCCAATTCTTCATGGATGTTGAATCCCAATCCGTAAACAAAGAGCTTAAATTTTTTGTTTTTAAAACATGTGCATTAGCTATTTCTGCTATTGAAATCTCAATTTTTCACATGACTTGTTCTATCTTCATTTTTTCATTCCTTTCTTCGATTTCGCTCCCACCAAATGGACCATAGAACAACAGAAGGAATTACCCTCCAAATACAAGCAAATAACGCTAACTTATACAATACTGGCCAACTTGAAATAGATTCCATAAATTATATGGAAGTGGAGCAGACCAATTCAACTTTTCTTTAATAAAAGACCAACATTGGAAAGCAAAAGGGCAATGAATAAATCAATGATTTAATTCTCCATTCTCATTTTCACACAAAACACATTTAAATTGTGCTGCAATTCCAAGTTTGGCTAACCTATCACTTGTTATGATCCTTTTTTTAATAGCCAACCAAGAGAAACAACCTGCCTTTGGTAGTACTGAAGGGTCCCAACAAAATGACAATGCTCTTTGGGGAGAAATTGAATCACCTTGACTTGATATTGCCTTGCAATCACAATTTACTACATAATTTATAGACTTTGATGGTGCCCATAAAAAATTGTCATTGCTTTGTGAAAGGAAAATTATTCGTTGCTCTAGAATACTTTTTAGCTCTTGCTTCTGAACCATCAGACAATCAATTTGTGAAAAATATTTCCACTTGACCTTCCCCATACTAACCTCTATGCTGTCAAAATAATCACTGACTTTAACCCCCCAACTTGTACTGAGAAGTATTTTGACATCACACAAATTATATGATGATTGTAAAGGTGTGTGACCTCCCCATGAGTCTTCCTAGAAATTTTCCTTTGAACCGTCACGAATTTCCCAGGTGAGGTATGGCAATATTAGTTTTCTACATGAAATTAAGAAGTTCCACATTGTTGATCCTTGTGGAGGGTTCGAGACTGTAAATATTCTCTCTAGTTTAGAGTTATCTAGGTACTTAGCCTGCATGATCTTGCACCATTTTGCCTACGATTTAACATATATTTTCCACACTAGTTTTTCCCCTAAAGCCTAATTTCTAGCTGCTAAGTCATGAACACCAACACCCCCTTTTGATTTCTCAACACACAAATTTTGAAGTGATATAAGAGATATTTTCTTTTTATCATCAATATTTCCTTTCCATAAAAAATCCCTGATTATCTTTTGAATTAACAATATTATTGATTTTGGAGCCTTTAACACAAACATAAAGTAATTGGGAACGGTAGCAATTACTGGTTTTATCAAAAGGATTCTACCTGATAAAGATAACCATCTACCCTTCCAAGAGGCTATTCGTTTTTGGATTCTTTGAATAATGGTAGACCAATAAGAATTTTGTTGCTCTAGAAAAGAAGGGAATTCCAAGATATTTGCATGGTAACTCAGCTTGTTGGAAACCAAGGATCTTAATAATTTTCTTTTGAAGGCCTGAGTTGAGATGAAATGCATATATCTTTGATTTGCCAGCATTTATTTTTGTATTGAGACCACATTCTTTGAGTCTTTTTGTCAAATAGTTCTCACTCCTTTTCTATGCTTATGCAATATTAGGGCAAGACAATAATTGAACAAAAAGAAACATATTAAGAAAAGTTAGGGTAGTTGCTAACTTCAAGAATGCCATTGATAAGATTTTAAAATATATCTTATTTTATGGGAATGCATGCTAAGGATAAGATCTAAAACTATTTTATAGCCTATTACCATGGGATAGACTTTAGGAGATCCCATAGAAATCTCCACGTAACCTCCTCTATAAAAAGCCTCTCTAATAAAATAAAATAAAAATCCTCCTTATAAATAAGGCACTTAATTCTATGACCGTTTCATCATTTTAAAAAAGAAGAAAAAGTGATACCTATTCCTTTTGGAAGGGGGAATATATTAGATTAAGATGAAAAATAAAAATAAAAGAAAGGAATAAGTATTATGGAATATTAATATTTCAAAAGAGAGAAGAGAAGCTCCTATTCATTTATTTAATTACTTTTTATTTACATAATAAATTCAATATATGAATAAATATAGTTATTAATTACAGAGTATTAATTGTATATATTTAAATATAAATATAAATGAATTAGCAAATAATTAAGTAAATAAGAATATTATGTATATGCAAGGGAAATACATAATGAAGATAGTAAACAAAATTATAAATATATATATATATATATATATATATATATATATATATATATATATATATATATATATATATATATATGCATATGCATATATGTATTTTATATAAAATGAAGGTCTTACAGATCAATTTATTTGTTTATATCTATTTTATTATTGAGTCATGCAAGTACTCTTCCTTTTCAAGTCAACTAGAACTAGATGTTTTATTTCAAAAAGGGGGGGATGATCATAAAATCAATGTTGGAATCAAGGAGTCGTGCACTTTTTTTTGGACAATTTTATATTCCCACCTAAGGATGATGTTTCAATTCATTATATCCAAATCAAAGTACCTCTCCCCATGTATTATCAAAGGGAAATATGAACACTGAGGTATAGATTAAGAGTTGTATCTTAAAGGTTAGGTAATATAAAAGAGTGGTAGAGAGGTTATGGTGGTGATGTGTCTAATCATCATGAAACCCTAGTAATGTGGCTTAATTTGTGGTGTTAGGGTTGACTAAGTATCTTGGTTTTTGGAATTGTGCTTAGGTGTTACAACTTTATGTTTTATTCATGTTCTAAATGATGTAAAATAACAATTTGAAAGTCTAAGAAATAATATTTAGATTACAAGAGTGATGAAATGAACATTTACATCGATTAAATAATCATGATTAATGAAAGTGTAACTAAGCTCATTCTAGTTCTTTTTGTTTAAAGTCTTTGGGGTAAATTTTTGTGCAGTATCAGCGACACTATGGATTCAGGAATTGGTATGCTACCTTGTGGAATTGTTTGCGCCAATAGAAGTATTTATGTCTATGCTCCATATTCCCCTGGGATATCTTTAACAAGTTTTTGGATCCCCGACTTCACCTAAGTGGGTGGTAGCTGACCGTGAGACTGTCTGGGGTAATGGACCCTGGAAAGGGTTGCATACCCACTCTTAGAGTATGTTTTTGCTTGGGTCACATGATGCTACTGGGTAGATAATCGATTTTAGCATATATGAGTGTTGATGTGTTATGATTGTGATTGATTTAGAATTTTATGTTGAAATCAAGTGGATATACACTGTAAGGGTGAGTCAAATGAGTTGGAGCAATCCAAGTAGTCAAACTACGATGCCTTTGCGAAATATATACATAGGCAAGGCTATCTAAGATGAGCCCTCGAGGACTAGGTCTGGCCCTTACGATTTGTTCTCTTATTATTCTTGTGATTACTATTGATATATATATGTTATTGTTGACATGTGACTTATATAATGTTTTAGATTCATTTTGGTTCATGTTACTCTTTAAGTCTACCTCAGAGATGTGGATATCATGTCTCCTATCGAACTGACCATGATAGTCTAAGAAATTTAGTTACCTAACACAAAAAATTATAGTTTATCATAGGTCAAAGTTGTATGCCTTCTTGTAGTGTTTGCTTTGGTAGCAAACTTTGAGAGTTTTGCAAGTGTAAGTGAACAAAATTTGGATTTTGTGTTTTGTCCTTAACTGTTTTTTGAGTGTTAAATTTAGGGCATTACATTAACTAATTGATAATCGGCTAGTTAACTAATTGATAATGGGCTAGTTAACTAATTATCATGGGCTAGTTAACTAATTATCATGGGCTAGTTAACTAATTGATAATGGGCTAGTTAACTAATTGATAATGTGTGAGTTAACTAATTGAAAATGGGCTAGTTAACTAATTATCATGGGCTAGTTAACTATTGATAATGGGCTAGTAACTAATTATCATAGACTAGTTAACTACTGATAATGTGCTAGTTAACTAATTGATAATGGGCTAGTTAACTAATTATCATGCACTAGTTAATTAATTGATAATGGGTTAGTTAACTAATTATCAGGTTGGGCATTGATGTCTTTGATCCATTAAAAAATAAATTGAATTTAGATACATACAGAAAAATTTATGTTGTATATAGTCTGCCTATGTTTCAATTGTAATTGGTTTGACTTCAAAACTTGATTAAGGAAAAAATATTTAATAAAACACTATGAAACCAAATGAAAGTGCTAGATATCGTAGTTACAAATATAAATTCAAAAAAAAAATAATCTTATCCTTCATACAAAATAAATTATGTTGTATACAGTGAGTGTCACTACTTAAAAATGTTGTTTTAAAAAAAAAAAACTAGTTTCCAAAGTAGATGGAAAACGAAGTGCAATTTGATTCCATAAATTTTGATTTTTTTTTTCTTCTAATCTATAGACAAAACATCACAAATCACTAGTTTGCATCATCTTCAAATTCCTCACAGTTTAGCCGCTATAGGATTCCAAAAGTGAAGATTTAGTTTAAAAAATCAATTTAGTATCCAGTTTGCCCAAAAATTGTAAACCAGTATTGTGGGATCACCCTGGGATAGTTAACTAATGATCATGGGCTAGTTAACTAATTATCATGGGCTAATTAACTTATTATCATGGGCTAGTTAACTAATTGATAATGGGCTAGTTAACTAATTGATAATGGGCTAGTTAACTATTGATAATGCGCTAGTTAACTAATTGATAATGGGCTAGTTAACTAATTATCATGGGCTAGTTAACTATTGATAATATGCTAATTAACTAATTGATAATGTGCTAGTTAACTAATTATCATGGGCTAGTTAACTAATTGATAATGAGCTAGTTAACTAATTATCATGGGCTAGTTAACTAATTGAAAATGGGCTCGTTAATTAATTGATAATGTGAGAGTTAACTAATTGATAATAGGTTAGTTAACTAATTATCATGAGCTAGTTAACTAATTTTCATGGGCTAATTAACTAATTATCATGGGCTAGTTAACTAATTATCATGGGCTAGTTAATTGATAATGGGCTAGCTAACTAGTTATTATGGGCTTGTTAGCTAATTGATAATAGGCTAGTTAACTAATTATCATAGGCTAGTTAACCAATTATCATTGGCTATTTAACTAATTGATGATTTGGGTGTAAGACCCCGCTTCACATGTGAATAATACAATCTTAATTTTGCTATATATTTCTCCTAAATAGATGCCTATATATATTTTAGACAACACATGCCTCATGATTCTACAACAATGTGCTTGCAATTCATTTTGACATGTTTTATTATCATTACCACGAAGGTACTATGAAATTGTAAACTATGAATACAAATTGGAACTTTAACAAAATTGTTGTACAATTAAATCTTATTTCAGCTACCAAATTAATGTGATATACAATTATTGCTTGTGATTTGATTGGTAATGTGCAGGTGAGAAAGGGTGCGAATACGAGAAGGCAAAACCAGTGAGAAAAAATTGGAAGACATCCTCTGGTGGTTATGAATTTGATTTCCTTATTTTGGAACTTAGAAGGAAATAGAGTTATTGTGTTTATCCCTTTGGGTTGAAAGGGGTATATAGTTGTGTGTCATGTGAGATGTACAAGTTGGGGTTAAGGTTTAGAAACCCCTATATCCAAGTGTGAAACTCGGATGGAACCTTAAGTGGGTCTTTAAGGAGTGTTGTTGGTCAACTCCTTGGGTTGGGATGCATAAGTAAACCCCCTAGGGTCTATACCATAGTGGTAGGGGTCAAGTGGACATAAAATAATGCCCCTACAACATGATTTGACCCTTGAAAATATCTCATAATGAAGAGTGACGAATTTTGAGAAGAGAATGGGGTGGAAAGATTGAGTGGTTGTCCAAATGTATGTTCTCATTAATGGGGAAAGGACCTTCATTGATGGAGGGAGGTAGACACCACACCTTCCCATCCAAGAGTTGTAATTTTTGAAACTTCTATATATTGGAAGAGGAGGAATGAGTGGGATGTTACCCACTTCTCCTTTTGGAGAACTTAGTGAAGGTGGTAGGAAGAATGAGAAGATGAGAGGAGGAGCCTTATTGGGGAGATAGTGATTGGCTTGGAGAAGAAGGAAGGAGGAAAAAGATTAGTTTTGATGGTTTTTTTTGCACAGCAACAACTCAGATAAAATATATAACATCCTATCTCTCTTAAAAGGTTGATCTCTACGAACAAAGAGATAAACCCAAGGTCTCTTGGGTGTCAGGTCATGACAATGCAGTGGAACCACTCAGTGATAAATGTGAAAATGATGGTAATCACAAAGGGACTTTACAAAAAAAATTAAGGAGACTCTAAACTTATCATATTTTGCAACACGGTGATACTTGAGTTCCTACTTTAACCACAGTTCAAAGAAATAACAAAAGATAAGGGTTTAAGAAATCCTAAGATTAATACTACTCCTAAGATCAAAAACACTAATGATGAAATACTTGGAACTGACCAACCCCTCAAAAAGTAATTTCTGCTCAACCTAGGCTATACCTGCAATCTTATAGAAACAATGTATTCTTCTAAGGAATTAAAGATTTTCGGATCATGGACATTCATTCAATGGAACTGGATAAATGACCACAATTGAACTAATCACACAAATATCTGGTAAAGATTGACCTTACACAACAATCCCAACATCAAGAAGCTACCCAAAGTATGAACCAGAGATCACTACAACACTCCAAGCAATAAATCATAAGTACCATTAAATCATTTAACTCTTAAACCAAAATGAATTCAAACATTTCCAAGCAATTTCAAAGATAGAATAAGAACCATGCAAGACAAACCAATCCAAAGAAGGCACCAATAATAACACAATGTCTTCACTTGTATTGAATCACCAGTAATAGCAACAATTCTGGTATTTTGTGTTACAACATTTGCTTGAAAATGAAACTAACTCCTAATTCCTCTAATCAACTGCCTAACCCTTTACAAACTTGTCTAGCCTCTATTTTTTGAAAATAACTTTATTTTTCTAACCCTTACAAATGAGGTGAAATTCCACTCTTATAGAGATCTTGTACCATGCTCGCTTGAGCTAGGGTTACAGAGAAGGTCGACCAGCAACCATATAAGCCCAAACAGCCTACAAAAATCACCACCTTGCATTGAATGTATGAGGCACCCTCCTCAAATCGACTTGAGATCTACAAATATCAATTTAGATTGAACAAACCTACAAGTCCCTTCGTCATTAATGTCCCACCAATGCCAAGCAGAAGAATGGTAACACACATCTCATATGAGTGTGAATATGAGTCACCGATCAAAACCCGAGTTGGGCCTCTCCAATGACTCTGATCGAGTCAAACTAGTTTGAATCCTCCATGTCATGTCCAACTTGGATGAACGACCATCGAGCACATCGACCTAGCCATGTACGAGTGAGTTTCACCTGCCCACAGTGGAAAAATGTACCTAGTTGCAATCCCATAGATCTCACAACATCTTCAAAGTACACCCACTTCTTCCCTCAGCTCCAACAACAACCTGCTCGATCGAATCTGCATTCAAAAGGGCCACAATTAATATTATAGCATGAAAATATGTTTTGATCCAATGCAAACAACATGTTAATCATCAAAGAAATCTAGACAATAATCAGAATCCCCTAAGAATAGCATTAAACATCCATCTTCAAATTTTGGGCCTTCCATCCCTTCGCAAAATTCAGGTCAGGAAGGAATTTCAAGGAATTCCGGGCTAGGTGGATTTTAGCGAGGGAAGCACAAAAATCAACAAGAAACCAATCACTCATCAGTAAAAACTCAATAAATGTCTGCACATATTATTAAATCATCCAAATCCATCATGCAATGTAGAACCATTAATTGTCAACTTGTGAATCCCCTCAGTCTTTGACAAATAGCAGACTTTTAGAAAAATCCAACAGGGACGAAAATCGCCGAAACTAGCAACACTTAACATACTTCGGTAAAATGAAGGAGGAACAGATTATTGGGATTTTCCCAAGGCAATTAATTCTTATGAATTCAACACATTTCTCATGCCGTTGACTAACAATTCTAACCCGCTAACCCCTCAAAGGTGACGAAAACTGCACTACCACGAGCCACTCATCCAACCACCATGGTAACAAAGTAAACCGTAGCACCGTAATCCAAGAATTCAACCATTGAGGTAATGCGATAAATCGCAACACCGCAAGCCAAGCCTAAAGCCCTCGTGGTATGGTGATAAATTGCACAACCACGACCTGGCTTGGAGACACCCGTGGCATAGAGGTATCATCGTGCTACCGCGCCAGATGAACCACCACCCATGCTACCGCAACTCAACGCGCAGACTCCCACGATATGGCAGTGTTATCACGCTACCACACCAAGGATGAAAGACCCCCGCGGTAAGGTGGTACCACCACACAACTACAACAAGACAACCAAAGACACAACCCTAGAAAATGAAGAGGCGAAGGAAATTTTAGAGGAATCCGGGGAAGAGGGAATTCCACGAAGCATCAAAATCTTCAGAAACAATGCAGAACCAGCCCCGTCGGGTTTTCCATGCAGCCGGGGAAATCCGCCAAGGTAGGAAAATCTTGAAAATAAGGAAAAACCCAAGATTAACCCTAAAGACTTATAATTTTCAAAGTTTAACCTCCATAGGGGCCCTTTACAAGCAATGTAAGCATTAAGGAACATTCCAAGGTAACCATAACCTAGAACCAAAAGACCAAAGCACCAAAAACCAAAACCCCAAGATTTTCAAAGACATGCTCAAAAGGCAAGGGCACAGAAAAGAGCCAAAGGACCAGGCGAAAGAGGGTCCCTACTTTCAGTGGGGCGTGTGTGCAAAACTACACCACAAATGGCGACTCCATTGGGGAAATGCTCTAGATCATTTCAATGAAAAAATGGAATAAAAAACCCAAAATCTCTAGTTTCAGTCCAAGCATCAGGTTACCTACGGACAAGGTTTCAAAAATCACAAACAAGCAAACCTTTCCTGTACCAGGGTCGAAGTGTGTGTGCATGCATTTATTTCCCTTTCCTTAGTTGCAATAGGGACCAAACCTAGTCTGATAGGGCTACATAAGGATTCCAACTCCAAAAGCAACCTGGATAGAGCCTCGTTGTGAGTAGGCATCCATAGCCCCGATGAGGTTATAATTGTGACCCTCCCTGGCGTAGCTCTACTACCAATCAGGCATCCATAGCCCTGGTAGAGATACTAGGATACCCCAGATAAGGTGAACATTCCCTTTGATTTTCAATATTTTATTTTCCTTTTTTTATATTCTCTTTGAGATCTCCTTTTTATGCTTTCATTTTCACCTTGCAGGAAATGAAGCCCACACTCAAGGATGAGAACCACAACAATGCTGGAGCAGAATATAATATTTTTCACCTAGTCAGACCTCATAAATACCATATGCAACCTTGGAATCCTTAAGATTTGTGTGAAAATATAAGACCCAAATACATTCCAGAATTTGACCTAATCAAGTGACTCCAATTCCCAACACATGCAACATAAGATGAAGGAATTTCACCTGTTTAGTTGACTCTAAAAAGATGACTAGAGTTTGTAAAAGAAATCCCCAGAACAACCCCAGACAAGCAGCCAGTTATATAGATGCAACAAGCCCAGAGGAAAGCAAGAAAACCCAAAGCAAGAGCAGAGCAGAAAGAAAAACCAACCACAACAGGCCTACACCAAATAACAACAACACCAAATCAAAATCCATCTAAACTGACCAAAGAAAACTAATCCTAAAGCAATCTATCCTAAAGAAAATAAAAATTAGACTAAAGCAAAATAACAGCAAGGCAAGCTGCATTTGTTGTGCAGTTGCGTACACGCCCCACTGAAAGTAGGGACCCTCTTTTTCCTGGTATTTTGGCTCTTTTCTATGGCCTTTCCTTTTGAGAATGTCTTTGAAAATCTTGGGGTTTTGGTTTTTGGTGCTTTGGTCTTTTGGTCTTGGGTTATGATTACCTTGGAATGTTTTGTAATGCTTATCTTGCTTGTAAAGGGCCCTTATGGAGGTTACACTTTGAAAATTTTAAGTCTTTAGGGTTAATCTCGGGTTTTTCCCTATTTTTGAGATTTTCCTCCCTTGGCGGATTTCCCCGGCTGCATGGAAAACCCAACAAGGTTGGTTCTGCACTGTTTTAAGAGATTTTGATGCTTCACAAAATTCTATCTTCCCAGGATTCCTTTGAAATTTCCTTCGCCTCTTCATTTTCCCGGGTTGCATCTTTGGTTGTCTTGTTGCAGTTGTGTGGTGGCACCACCTTATTGCGAGGGTATTTCATCCCTGGTGCAGTATCGAGGTGACATCGCCATACTGCGGGGCTCTGCGCATTGAGTTGTGGTAGTGCGGGGGGCAGTCCATCTGGTGCGGTAGCACGACGATACCTCAATCCCATGGGTGTCTCTAGGCTAGGTCGCAGTTGTGTGGTTTACGACCATACCACGAGGGCTTCATGCTTGGCTTGCGGTGTTGTGGTTTACCACGTTACCTTGATGGTCGAATTCTTGGCTTATGGTTTACCGTGTTACCGCGATGGTTGGATGAGTGACTCACGGTTGTGTGGTTTTGGTCACCTTGGAGGGGTTAGTGGGTCAGAATTGTCAGCCATCGATGTGAGAATTGTGTTGACTTCATAAGAATTTGTTGCCTTGGGAAAATATTGATAATCCGTTCCTCCTTCATTTTACTAAAGTATGTTAAGTGTTGCTGGTTTCGACGATTTTCGTGCCTGTCATATTTTTTCGAAAGTCAGCTATTTGTCAAAGACTGAGGGGATTCGTGAGTTGACGATTAATGGTTCTACATTGCATTGTGGATTTGGATGATTTAATGATATGTGCAGACATTTCTTGAGTTTTGACTAATGAATGATTGGCTTTTTGGTGATTTTTGTGCTTCCCTCGCTAAAATCCACCTATCCTGAAATTCCCCGAAATTCCTTCCTGACCTGAATTCCGCGAAGGGATGGAAGGCCTGAACTTTGAAGATGGATGTTTAATGCTATTCTTAGGTGATTCTGATTATTGTTTGGATTTATTTGATGATTAACATGTTGTTTGCATTGGATTAACACAAATTTTCATGCTAGAATATTGATTGTGGCCCTTTTGAATGCAGATTGGATCGAGCATCTTGTTGTTGTCAGAGCCAAGGGAAGAAGTGGGTGTACTTTGAAGATGTTGTGAGATCTATAGGATTACAGCCAGGTACATTTTGCGGCTACGGGCAAGTGAAACTTGCTCGTACACGACTAGGTTGACATGCTCGAGGGTCGTTCATCCAAGTTGGACGTGACATGGAGGATTCAAACTAGTTTGAATTGATCAGAGTCATTGGAGAGGCCCAACTCGATTGTTGATCGGTGACTCATATTCACACTCATATGACGTGTGCATTACCATTATTCTGCTTGGCACCGGTGGTACATTAATGGCGAAGGGACTTGCGAGTTTGTTCAATCTGAATTGGGATTTATAGAGATCCTAGGTTGATCTGAGGAGGGTGCCTCATACGTTCAATGTAGGGTGGCAATTTATTGTGGGCTGTTTGGGCCGATATGGTTGGTGGCTAACCTTCTCTATAACCCTAGCTCACACTAGCATGAGACAAGATCTTTATAAGAGTGGCATTTCGCCTCATTTGTAAGGGTTAGAAAAAGCAGGCTATTGTTGGAAAATAGAGGTTAGACAAGTTTGTAAAGGGTTAGGTAGTTGATTAGAAGAATTAGGAGTTAGTTTCATTTTCAAGCAAATGTTGTAACACAAAATATCAAAATTGTTGCTATTACTGGTGATTGAATACAAGTGAAGACATTGTGTTATTATTGGTGCCTTCTTTGGATTGATTTGTCTTACATGGTTCTTATTCTATCTTTGAAATTGCTTGGAAATGTTTGAATGCATTTTAGGTTTAAGAGAAATGATTTAATGGTACTTATGATTTAGTGCTTGGAGTGTTGTAGCGATCTCTGGTTCATACTTTGGGAAGATTCTTGATGTTGGTATTGTTGTGCAAGGTCAACCCATGTCAGATATTTGTGTGCTTAGTTCAATTGTGGGAATTTATCTAATTCCATTGAATGAATGTCCATGATCTGAACATTTTTAATTCCTTAGAAGATTGCACTGTTTCTGTAAGATTGCAGGTATAGCCTGGGTTGAGCAGAAATATTTTTTTGAGGGATTGGTTTGTTCCAAGTATTTCATCATTAGTGTTGTTGATCTTAGGAGTAGTATTAATCTTAGGATTTTTGAAACCCTTATCTTTTTTTATTTCTTTGAACTGCGGTTAAAGTAGGAACTCAATTATCACCCTGTTGCAAACTTTGATAAGTTTAAAGTCTCTTGCATTTGTTTTGTACATTCCCTTTGTGATTACACACATTTTCACATTTATCACTGAGTGGTTCCACTGCATTTTCATGACCTGACACTTGAGAGACCTTGGGTTTATCTCTTTGTTCATAGAGATCAACACTTCAAGAGAGATAGGATATTAAATATTCTGTCTGAGTTGTTGTTGTGCAAAAAACACCATCAACAATATTGGTACTAGAAGGAGGGTCTGAATAAACAAGCTGAAACATTTTCTAAATGCCATTTCTCCCGAAAGACTCAGAAGGAGAACTGGAATTTCAAGAGCTACCATCCCCAACTAGGTCGAGAAGGACCAGAAGATGGGAGGAGTCACTATCTACTTCATCATTTCCACCATCTCCACCCTTATCAACCTTGTCATCATCTGATTCTAAGGCCAGTCCCATTCAACAACCCCAACCAATCATCCATCAACCCTTACCACCCCCACCTTCTCCAATGGATTTCTTGGCAAACAACCCATCTCCATTATCCTTCAACAACTACAATGCTATGCTAAAGAATCCAAAGCTTTTTTGCTCCAAGTTTCACATTAATGATCCCAAAAGGACTACTAAAGAGCATATTAGGATTTTTAAAACTACCCTCAAGGATAGGGGAATTAATCATGAGGATGTTGCATGTAGGCTTTTCCCTTACTCCCTAGGAGAGGATGCCTTTTGTTGGTATATTCATTTTCCCGCTACATCAATTCACAATTGGACTGAACTCGAGACTGTATTTTTATAGAAATTTGAGATCCCAATCAATGCTAATGAGTTACTTATGTAGTTTACTAGAGTCAAGAGGGAGGTGAATGAACCAATAGTGGTTTTCAATAATAGATTTCATAGGGCTTATGCTAGGCTACAATCCCCTTATGTTGTAGATGATGCCTCTACCAGGGAGGTTTATTATGAGGCTTTGGATAGTTTAACATCTACCTTTGTGAAATGGAGAGAAAACCCTCCTGTCAGCCTACTCGAAGCTTATGATGTGGTTGTTAAAGTAAGTACATATTTGAGGCAACACTTGTATGGACCCTTGCCATTAGCTAATCAAACAATTATGTTGAGTTCGGCCCCTCAATTACCTTTAGTTTCACACCCGAGTCAGCCCTTGAATCAAGCCCTACCCATGTCAAATTACCATCCAAATATGAATTATCTTGCATTCTCTTATCAACAAGCTAATATACCCAATTACTTGCAGAGCTCTAAGATATTTAACCAATCCTTGAACCATGGGTTCCATTATGTTTATATGCAGAATTCAACTAGTGTTGTTTCTCCATCAAATAATGTAGATAAGGAGAGGCTAGATGAACTCATAGAGCTGGTAAAGAAGCTGGCCACCGAAGTCACCTACCTAAGGAACCAAAACAATCAACCTTAGGCCATCCAAATGGGAACTCAGTCCAATTATGATCAAGATCAGGGGAAAAATCTTGATAGGGGACAATATTTTAAAGATCAACACTTAGGGCCAACATTTGATAGAAGACAACTACCACGTCAAAATAGGACTTGGGGTATAAGGCCTGACAATGAAGGAGTCCTAACATCTTTGGAGCAGCCAAACAATCAAGAAAAGCACCTAGTTGGTGTATATCTAGCAAAAGAAGCTCTATCTGGATGGTGTAGGCTTCATAACACCAATCAACACTTTGAATTGGATTATCAAGAATTTTAGACGACTGCATCTATTTTCCAACAGAAGGTCCAACATACCAACAAAAAATTGAGTGGAAAAGAGATAGTACCATCTAATCCTTATGACATATCGGTCTTGGTGGTGGATCATACCCCATTTCCAAGGAGCGAAGAGAATGGACTAGAAGAGATAGAAGAACAAGACAAAGGTGCTAAAACAAAGTATGCATACAACAAAGAGTTTATAGTTCAATCTTTTGAAGGTGATGAGGAGAATGTAAATGGTCCACTAAACGAGGAAGAGTTTACAATTGAGGAGGTTAAGCTTTCAATTGGGGAGCCTCAACAGATTGCCAATGAATGTCCCATCAAGCAAATTGAAGGAGTTGATGTTGCCGATAAAAAAGTTGATGTTCTTGGGGGTTGCAGCTACAAGCCTTTACCAGTGCCAACGAAAGAATTCAGGGAGTCTTCTTATTCATCTAATTCTGTTTTTAATCTATCTATTAATGAACTAAAAAATGAAAATTCATAGATTTTATGCATTAATGATGGGATAGCTAATGTGGTTCATACTAACGCGTAGAAAAACCTGAATGATGCTGAAAACAATAATATTACAGTCATAATTGATCACATGGTTATTGGTGAAAATGTGCTTGAGGATCAGTCTGTGATGCCTCCTGATGAACATCCTACTGAGAAACTTGTTGTGCATGACAAAGCTTATGCAATTTTATCACTAATTCCTCACGAGGATACTCAAACAGGTGAAAAGTTCCATGATGTTAATTCTGAAGTTGTTCTATCCAATTTCCACCTTGAATTACTCATTGATGACTATGATTATGTGTTGCATATTTCTAGTGCAAGAGGGATACTTCATCATCAGTTGAGACCTCTTGACCTCATGGATGTCAACTCTTCACAATTGGAGGACAATAAATTCAACATGCTATCTGAACAAGCATCACACCAGATTGTTTCTTTCCTTGCTAAAATTTTTGAAGCTTATCATTTTGATTATGGAGGTTTAGGGAAGACAATGTTCGTATGGATTTATCATGGTTTCAATGAGTTGCCTCAGTTGCTGATTATTCCTGTTGAGAATGTTGAGTTTGAATGTTGCATTTTTGAGGTTTATTTTGCTAAACATAAAGATGAATTTTCATTCTTGAGGACTATTACCATTACATTATTGCTTTTTTGTGCATTGATGAACTATTTGGGGATGGGTCTTAGTATGCCTTGTCTAATCACGAGCCATTTTGAGTCTCTTTGTACATAGTTTCATTTGAATAAATGCAATTTTCCTTGTTGCTCTCTTGCTTTAGTTTGTTTTCATTTTCTTTAGGATAGATTGCTTTAGGATTAGTTTTCTTTGGTTAGTTTAGATGGCTTTTGGTTTGGTGTTGTTGTGGTTTAGTGTAGGTTTGTTGTGGTTGGTTTTTCTTTCTGCTCTACTCTTGCTTTCCTCTGGGCTTGTTGTATCTATATAACTGGCTGCTTGTCTGGGTCTGTTCTGGGGATTTATTTTACAAACTCTAATCATCTTTTTAGAGTCAACTGAACTAGTGGAATTCCTTCATCTGATGTTGTATGTGCTGGGAAGTGGAGTCACTTGATTAGATCAAATTCTAGAATGTATTTGGGTCTTATATTTTCACACAAATCTTAAGGATTCCAAGGTTGGATATGGTCTTTATGAGGTCTGACTGGGTGAAAAATCTTATATTATGCTCCAGTGCCGTTGTGGTTCTCATCCCTGAGTGTGGGCTTCATTTACTGCAAGGTGAAAATGAAAGCTTAAAAAGATCTCAAAGAGAATATAAAAAAAAGAAAGTAAAGGAAAAGAAAATATTGAAAATCAAAGGGAATGTTCACCTTATCAGGAGTATCCTAGTATCTCTACTGGGCCTATGGATGCCTGGCTGGCAGTAAAGCTATGCTAGGGAGGGTCATAGTGATAACCTCATCGGGGCAATGGATGCCTGATTGGAAATGAGGCTCTATCCCGGTTGCTTTTGGAGTTGGAATCCTTATGTAGCCCTATCAGACTAGGTTTGGTCCCTATTGCAACTAAGGAAAGGGAAATGAATGCATGCACACACACTTCGAACTTGGTACATGAAAGGTTTGCTTGTGTGTGATTTTTGAAACCTTGTCCGTCGGTAACCTGATGCTTGGACTGAAACCAGAGATTTTGGGTTCTTGATTTCAGTTTGTCATTGAAATGCTTTGGAGCATTTCCCTAGTGGAGTCGCCATTTGTTGTGTAGTTTTGCACACACACCTCATTGAAAGTAGGGACCCTCTTTTTCCTAGTCTTTTGGCTCTTTTCTACGGCCTTGCCTTTTGAGCATGTCTTTGAAAATCTTGGGGTTTTAGTTTTTGGTGCTTTGGTCTTTTGGTTATGGGTTATGGTTACCTTGGAATGTTCCTTAATGCTTATCTTGCTTGTAAAGGGCCCCTATGGAGGTTACACTTTGAAAATGTTAATTCTTTAGGGTTAATCTTGGGTTTTTCCCTATTTTTAGGATTTTCCTCCCTTGGTGGATTTCCCCGGTTGCATGGAAAAATCGACGGGGCTGGTTCTGCACAGTTTTCGAAGATTTTGATGTTTCAAAGAACTCTATCTTCCCCGGATTCCTTCAAAATTTCCTTTGCCTCTTTGTTTTCTCGGGTTGCGTCTTTGGTTGTCTTGTTGCAGTTGTGCGGTGGTACCGCCTTACCATGGGGGTCTTTCATCCCTGGCGCGGTAGCATGTTGACACTGCCATACAGTGGGTGGTGGTTCATTTGGTGCAGTAGCATGACAATACCTTGATGCCGTGGGTGTCTCCAAGCTAGGTTGCGGTTGTGCGATTTACTGCCACACCATGAGGGCTTCGTGCTTGGTTTGCGGTGATGTGGTTTACTGTGTTACCTCAGTGGTTGAATGCTTGGCTTGCGGTGCTGCGATTTACCACATTACCATGGTGGTTGGATGAGTGGCTCATGGTAGTACAGTTTTGGTCACCTTGGAGGGGTTAGCGCATCAGAATTGTCAGTCAATGGTGTGAGAATTGTGTTGAATTTGTAAGAATCCGTTTCCTTGGGAAAATCCCGATAATCCATTCCTCCTTCATTTTATCAAAGTATGTTAAGTGTTGTTGGTTTCGACAATTTTTGTCCTTCTCAGATTTTTTTGAAAGTCTGCTATTTGTCAAAGACTGAGGGGATTTGTGAGTTGATGATTAATGGTTCTGCATTGCATGATGGATTTAGATGATTTAATGATATGTGCATAAATTTCTTGAGTTTTGACTGATGAGTGAATTTTTTTTGGTCTGCCTAGCCCGGAATTTCTCAAAATTCCTTCTTGACCTGAATTATGCAAAGGGATGGAAGACCCGAACTTTGAAGATGGATGTTTAATGCTATTCTTAGGGGATTTTGATTATTGTCTAGATTTATTTGATGATTAGGATGTTGTTTGCACTGGATTAACACAACTTTTCATGGTATAATATTGATTGTGGCCCTTTTGAATGCAGATTGGATCGGGCAGGTTGTTTTTGTCAGAGCTGAGGGAAGAAGTGGGTGTACTTTGAAGATGTTGCAAGATCTGCGAGATTGTAGCCAAGTAAATTTTATGGCTACGAGTAGGTGAAACTCGCTTGTACACGGCTAGTTCTATGCGCTCGAGGGTCGTTCATTTGAGTTGGATGTGATATGGAGGATTCAAATTGGTTTGACTCGATCGAAGTCGTTGGAGAGGCCCAGCTCGACTGTTGATCGATGACTTGTATTCACACTCATATGACACGCACATTACCATTCTTTTTCTTGGTGCCAGTGGGAAATTAATGGTGAAGGGACCTATGGGTTTGTTCAATCTGAATCAAGATTTGTAGAGATCCCAAGTTGATTAGAGGAGGGTTCCTCATACATTCAATGTAGGGTGGCAATTTATTGCGGGCTATCTGGGCCGATATGGTTGGTGGCCGACCTTCTCTATAACCCTAGCTCGGGCTAGCATGGGACAAGATCTATATAAGAGTGGCATTTCGCCTCATTTGTAAGGGTTATAAAAAGTAGGTTATTGTTGGAAAATAGAGGTCAAAAAAGTTTGTGAAGGGTTAGGCAGTCGATTAGAAGAATTAGGAGTTAGTTTCATTTTCAAGAAAATGTTGTAACACAGAATATCAGAATTGTTGTTATTACTGGCAATTCAATACAAGTGAAGACATTGTGTTATTATTTGTGCCTTCTTTGGATTGATTTGTCTTGCATGGTTCTTATTCTATCTTTGAAATTGCTTGGAAATGTTTGAATGCATTTTAGGTTTAAGAGTTAAATGATTTAATGGTACTTATGATTTAGTGCTTGGAGTGTTGTAGTGATCTCTGGTTCATACTTTGGGAAGCTTATTGATGTTGGGATTACTATGCAAGGTCAACCTATACTGGATATTTGTGTGCTTAGTTCAATTGTGGGAATTTATCCAGTTCCATTGAATGAATGCCCATGATTTGAAAATCTTTAATTCCTTAGAAGATTGAACTGTTTCTATAAGATTGCAAGTATAGCTTGGGTTGAGCAGAAATTAGTTTTTTGAGGGGTTTGTCTATTCCAAGTATTTCATCATTAGTGTTGTTGATCTTAGGAGTAGTATTAATCTTACGATTTTTTGAAACCCTTATCTTTTGTTATTTCTTTGAACTATGGTTAAAGTAGGAACTCAAGTATCACATTGTTGCAAAATCTGATAAGTTTAGAGTCTCCAACATTTGTTTTGTAAGGTCCCTTTATGATTACCAGGATTTTCACGTTTATCACTGAGTGGTTGCACTGCATTGTCATGACCTGACACCCGAGAGACCTTGGGGTTATCTCTTTGTTCATAGAGATCAACCTTTCAAGAGAGATAGGATATTATATATTCTATCTAAGTTGTTGCTCTGCAGAAAACACCATCAACAATTAGTACCCTCCTAAAGAAAAAAAAGATAAGTTTTTCTACCTATTTCCATTTCCCTTTGTTTATTGTTGTAGGAATGTGACATATTGTATGGATCATGGTTGCAAACAGGAAATAGAAATCTCAAATGTAGGAGATTTGTGCTATGCTATTCTTATCCCTTTGTATGAAAATATATATACTTGAAAAGACTCCATTCATCATCTTGGAGCTAAAAAAAATCCTTGCTCGGGGGTATGACTAGAGCCCACGAGGCTCCATGATGCCATTACGGTAGGGTGGAGAGCAAGCCTTAGTTGTTTGTATGATGTTTGTTTCATTTTTATGCTTTATTTATGATATGGAAGGTTTAGGTAATGAAAATTGTATCTTGTGGCCATAAAAGGAGATATTCTACAAAATTACACTCAACAAATGCATGGGATAAAGAAGGATTATTGTATTAAACTTTCTATATTTTATTGTGTATTGTAAGAGAGGAAGTATTCTATGTGCTTGCACAATAAAGAATGTATCTATTTAAGTATCAGAATAAGGATAAATTGGGTTTTTGAATTATAACATCCACTTAAATTAGAAAGGGTGTTAGTTCATTTAGTTAAGTATTTATCTCAACCAAGTGAATGGAAAAAGAGTAAAAATTATAACATTCCAATGATATGAGAAATGATCTCTTATTAAATCAAAAACATGAAAATCTAATTTTGAGACTTACCTTAAATATTTCTAACCTGAATGGTGACTCTTAATAATATTATTTTTCCTTTATTATTGACTCTTCACTTTTGGGTAAGATTATAAATATAAACAAAAGTAGTGGGATTATCATTGCGAGATTTTGAGTTGAGTATTATTACTAAATCCTCAAGTCTTAGCACAAACGAAACCATGCAGAATGAATGCTAGAATGTAGCCTAAGTGGCCAAAATTTGTAAAAATAGTTATTCCAATTTAAAATAAAAGTAAAAGTATTGCATTTAATGCTTTCTAATATTAACTCTGCATTGAAATACAAGGTAGTTACATTGAAGAATTTTTCTTTAACCTTTGCTCAAATACTTTATTTTAAATAAATAGCTAGATATATTTTATTGTGCATAAGAAAAAAGTCATAATGAGATATTATAGATTAGTGCATTGATATTACCATTTTTGTGCACACCTGGAATAAATCCAAAGGATTTATGATCGTTAAGTGGCTCAAGAAATTATGAAATTTATATAGGAAGTGAAACAGTCCTATAGTGATTCCACCAATATGAAAAATAAATAAATTAATTAAATAATTGTTTTAGAAATAAACTTTGAAGTTTTAACCTGTCAAACCCTCCCCCTCCCATTGAACCGTGAGGACCACTCTCTTGCTCCATTTCGATTCAAGATTCAATATCTGAGTAATTATAATATATGCTTGCAGCAACAAATATTCTTGTGCCTGCCTTGGGGAAAAATGTAAATAACACAAGCTTATTTAAATCCTCATTCAATCTTACCTTTTGAATTGATAGAGAGATAAATGGCTAGAATGGTCGATTGTAGTGAAGAAAAAAAAAATCTTTGAAACATATATACAATAGTAGTGCCTGCAAAATCTTCAATAAAATGATACATAATTGCAGTAGAACAAACTTAAAATGTAGGGAAATCAAATAATATAGTGAAAGCCTGCTTGAAGATCCAAAAACTATTTTAAGGAAGTGGAGTATTTAAAAGTTTGTCTCTGTTGGTTAATCGTTTAAAGAAGTGTATGTGGCTACAACATATGACCAGTCCCGTACATGATCTTGACATTTGATATATCTATACCATATTTTGATAATTAAATGCCTCGGGGAGCTAGACGTTAAGCTATAGTAGGTTAGCGTGGAGACTTCAAATCCTCCCATTTATCTTTAATGCACTTGCAAAAAAAAAAGTATACATGGTTTCTTCCATGTGTTTTGAGTAAATTTAATTAAATTGTGGCCAGTGGTGGTTGGGGTCTGGCGAGATAAATTAAAGGCTGGAAGTTTTTGCCATATGAAGAGCATGCCCATTAGCCTGCACACTCTATCCCGTGGTAAAGTCGATATCTGACTTTAGTCAGAGAGTTGGTGAGCATTTCAATCTTGTACCCAAACAATATTTACTCTTTAACATGAATTACTTAGAGGATGAATTGAAAACTTAAATACTTAATCTAATTTCACGCCTTTTTTCCTTGTCGATGGTGCATGCCAGACATCGATTTCCTAGAGATAAAGTCTATTGGAAAATTTTTATCAATAGGAAGCATTAATGTTAATGGCAATAATAATAATCTTAGCATATATCTTCTAAAAGAATAAGGAAACAACCATGCTGGTAATATCAATAAAGTAGGCAAACAAAATATTATTATATTATTTAAAGGAGATTATAGTGTAAAATTTGTTGTTACCTGTAGCTAAAATAGGAATTGGTATATCTAGTTTGTTACAATAATAATGATGTAGCTGTTAATTTCAGTAGTGAGATAATGTTAAAATTAATAAAATGGGTTATATTAATAATGCTGTAAATTATTTATTTAAATAGTAATAATGACTAAAAAAATTAAATGGGTTACATTAATAATAATACAAATTATTAACTTCAGCAGTGATAATGATAATGTTAACAGTAATAAAATGGATTACATTAACAATGTTGCAAATTATTAACTACAACAGTGATAATGAAAATGTGAAAAATAATTAAACAAGTTGTATTAATAATGTTGCAAATTGTTAACTTCAGTAGTGATAATGATAATGTTGAAAATAATAAAATGGGTTAGAATAACAATGCTGTAGTTATTAAATTCAACACTACTAATGATAATGTTAAGAATAATAAAATAGGCTACAATATTAAGGCTAATATTATTAAGAGTAGATACAATACTATTTATATTAAGAGTAGATACAATAATCCCACATAGACATTGTTACATTCACCTTCTTCATGTTATCAATTATATTGAAAGGTACAACCGAACCTACCTTTTGATGGGTCCTTACACCAGTAGGATCAACTTGCAAGTGTGGCTGCCCCCTAGTAGCTATTGGAGAGTTCCTTTGCAAAATGTGAGGCACAAGGGCACTTATGCTATGGATGGTTCAAAAATTTCAACCTTCCCTTTGTGAGCTATTTTCTCAAGATCAAGAGCTCTTTTCTTTGCTCTTGTGTTTGCTGCAACTGGATCATCTGCATTGATTACACAAAATTCCTCTCCCTGCCATTTTAGCAGAGTAGCATCATTTGTAGGGCACTCCTACTGTTGTTGAGCTCCATCATTAGGCATGTTTTGTTGTGTACCTGCAATGCTCTGCACCATCAATTCTTGATTTATAAGTCCATTGGAGTAGGTGGCTTGGTTGTGAGGTTGGTTGCAAGGATAACACCACTCATACTCTACAACCAAGTTATTTTGAACAAGAACCAAGTCCCTAGCTGCACTAACAGGTGTTGGAGCATATTCCTAAAAAGGCCTTGTGTTCACATTCTGCCTTGGGCCTTGGTAATTAGCCTGATAAGGCTACCTATTGCCTTGTTACCATTGTTGTTGACCTTGATTTTGTTGTTGGTAAGGTGGTCTGTAGGACTGCTACTTTTCTAAGTTAACCAGCTTGTTACCAAAAGTCTATAACAAAATTTTGATCTCTTGTAGCTCATTTGATGGGCCTAGAACAATAGCCTCTTGAGTTACAGTAGCTAGGACAACAGCTAAAATTGTTGGTACAGGTGGCAATGGTGCAAAAGGAGGTATCTACAAAGGGAAATTTAAGTGAATATTTGGAAATATAGGCATTGGTGGCCTAGGAGAAAGCTTACCAACTTGTATTAGGTTGTTTTCAGCTTTGATTGACACCTCATGAGCATTTGGTAAAGATAGTCCTCCCATTGATTGTATCTAAACTGATATATCACTATTTATAGCTCTAAGGTAGTATAGAAAAGCATATTCAGGTGAAGGTCTCACCATAGCAAGGATTCTATCCCAAGTTCTTTGAAAATGGAAGTTGAAATCTATCATTTGCTCCCATGGAGCTCTCTTTATGGTTGTAAGTTGTTCAACCAATGACAAGTTATCGAACTTATCCTGGAACTGCTTATGCAATTTATCCCCAAACTCATCTCAGGTTGCAATTGTGCCCACTGCTAAACCTGTATACCATTGCAATGCTTTTCCTTTTAGTGATGTTGTAAGTAGACTTATAGCTACATCTTCTTGAGTTATGTGATGAACTCTGCATAATAAAGAAACATCTCGTATGTGTTCAATTGGAGTAGTTTGATCCTCCTCAATGAAGATTGGCAAGCTTTTAAGGGTTGCCATCAGTATAGCATTGTGATGCACCAAGTTTAATGGATTGCCTCCATTAAATGGAACAAAAGGTTGAACCCTAGCCATTGGAGGTGGCTATGGTGGATTAACTGGAGTCTGAACAACAATTGATAAACTTGCACAAACTGTAGAATTAAAAAAAGAAAAAATAGAACCTAAGAAAACAACAAATGCAGTTGGGCTGCTTGAAGGTGATCTTGTTGTTTTGAGGCTTCATGAGGCAGAAAAATTCTCTAATTTTTGGAAGGTCTTCCTCTCCTCCTTGGTGGTGTAGACTGGACTCTCTTAGAAGGAGGTGCTCTTTTTGTTGCTCTGCCTTGTCTTCTGGGTGGTGACAACTGCAAAAATTCAAACTTTCTGGAACTTCTTGTTTGTACTCTTCTCATAAGTTGTGACAACACAATTTCTTCTATTCTTTCACTTCACAGAGTCGCCAAGTATGAAAATATAACCTTTGTAATGTCAAAAACTTATTGGTTGCATACCAAACCAACAAAAATGATGAGTAAATTGTCCCACCAGGCGTGCCAAAACTGTTATCACTTGGATTTTGTACCTTGTTGAATGTGGAATTCAACAATCTAGTGTAACATGGGAATGATCTCAAAAGTACGAATACCTGGATAAGACCAAACCTCCAGAGAAGGCTGGCTTCCTATGGATATCACCTAAACTATTAACTTGATGGAGAAAAGGGTAAGGATACGTTTGCATAAAATGAAATACTAAAAATGTGGAAAAAACTAGGTGATACACCAAATTAACAAGAGCTATGAGACATTTAGATTGACATACACTTGATTATTGATGAAAAGTATTAAAACTACACAACATGTTACTGTAAGTTTATGCATAAATGTTTCATGAAAAGGTCTGACTTGCATATACTTTCAAGAAGGAAAGACAAACTTTCACAAACTAAAAGGTTTCTATGCAATTTTAAAACACAATTCACAACCTGCATAATCCTACTTTTGTAGCAAAGGCATGATATTATGAGACAAAGTTATAAGAGAATAGAAAATCTCACAAATAACTCAATCAATCACTTGGTAATGCACAATGCTTGCAAGAACAAGAAGGTAAACATATTCGTCAATGATATCCAAGGTAAACTCTACTTTTCATACTCCAAAAGTTACATAAATTTGCTTTTTTTTGTCAAAGGACTATCAAATATCTCTAGTTCAGAAAAAGCACTAAGTAAGAACTGCTACAATAAAGTCACTAAAGTGACTATATACATCATCTCTCCAAACAAACCCTCAAAAAGAGGTTCTAGAAACTCCATAATTCGGATGCCCTCCAAAAGCCATAAATCTAGCAACTAGATCTCATAAAAAAGGACTCCAAAGTGTTGAAAAAGTCAAAATTGACTTTGTCCAACATGATGACAAACCAAAATTGCTCCAAGATGCTCTAAAAATCTTAACAAGGCCAATAAAAGCTTTCCTAAATCTCCTCCAAATGTTTGTAAACTGATTCAATTTCCCAATATGCCCTCCACATGACTAGGAAACTGAAAACAAGACTCCAATATTCCCTCCAAAATCATAAATGACAAGGCATCCCCTCCTCCATGACTTTGTGTTGAAGACATGTACCCCTATTTGGTCTCCAAGTCATAAATCAAGCATATTTTATTCTTCCTCCTATATGTTGAAAACTTTTGTGACTTAGTCATATGACTCTATTTTCTTGCATTTAAAAGATAATGATTTAACTTAAATGATTTATAAATTATCATTTAAGTTAATCATTTTACAATCTAAAATAAAATGAAAAAATAAAATCCTCATCTCCATTGTATTCGGTATAGACCAAAAGTAAAAGGTATTACCAAGTTAAAGAGTGAGAAATGCCTAAGGCACATTGAAAAGGAAAAACCCACGATGGTATTAGTAGCATCACATATTCTAAAAGAAATAGGAAAAAAATAAAATGCTAAGTTCTATCGCGCCCTTTTGTATTAGGGTATCAAACCCTAAAGAACAAAACAACAAAAGAAAATCATCTTTCTTCATTTCACATGAAGTTTCTAGGAGAAGCTAAGGCCACCGCCAACTAGGGTTTGGATGAAGTTACAGAGAGATTTTCCAACATTTTTTTGTGCAAACAACAAGATGAAGAATTCGGGTAAGCTTCCTGTAAGTATAATCTTACATTTCTTTGTGTCCTGAAGCTCATCACGAGCTCTCTTGTATAAAATTATGAATGTGCTTAGCATCTCCATTTGTTTAGTAGCTCAAGTATTTTCTCGAGGATTCTTGAAACTTGTACAGGTCGTGGCTGTAGCTTTTGGGTATTTTCACTTTAAAACCCTAACTGAGGGATTCACTTCTCTGTATTTCATTGTATAATTTATACCACAAAATCATTCAATGTTGAGGGTTTCAATAGGTTGCCATGATTTTTTTTTAATATTGTGCCCTTGATTTTTCAAAAAATTACTCCATACAAGGCTCTGGATTTTGTTGTCATCTATATCTGCACAACCATTCTGGCTTCCTTTTATTTTATGAAAATGACTTGGTTTCATTTCTTTAAGGCCCTAGCTTTAGGGTTACCTATGGTTCGGCCTTTGTGGTTGTCTTTCTATATTTCCCTATAACCTGTGACATTTCTTGCTCTAATTGGAAGTTGAAAAAGTCTTCTTTTTTTATAGCAACAGTTTGAAGATTTGACATAATAACCATAAGTCATAATTTTCTGCTTTGCATTCTTCTGTATTCTCTTGGTATGACTATGTTTCTTCATTTCCATACATAGTTGTGTGTTATCGGCCAGTAGTGTCATAATCCTCTTACTATGATAAGATAAAGAAAGACTATAATATGAATGAGATTTCATGAGAGAGTGGTAGCTAAAACAAAAGCTATTACAATCAACAGTTCCACTAGAAAACACTACCCCCCACAAAATAAATATGGTTTTGCAAAATGATTCAATGCCATTGTGAACAAATGAACACTTGCTAACCCTTTAAAGTTTCGAACCTTTCTTTTTCTTGTAATTCTTTTGATACATTCATCTTATCATTGTTTGGGTATCTTGATAATAATTCTCTTTGGTGGCAGATGTAGAAACTTAAATGTCTATAGTAGTTACAACCACTACAAATCTTTAAACTCAAACTCATTGAACTTGACTTTATTGGGACTGTCATATTAATGTATCTCTTTTTCCTTTATGACCCTCGCTTGGTGCTTCTATGAACGTGATGATAGTGATATATTCCATGTGAACTGTTACACAATCCTCTTCTCCATTATCATGATTGTGTTGTGCTTTTTGATAGAAAATAAAAACTGAAAGTAAATTCTCCACCAAGGACATTCCCTTTGAGGACTTGGTAACCCTATCATTACTTCACTTGGCTCCTTTGAACAGTAAGAAACCCTCCTATATGATTGTCATAATGATGATGTCACTAGTTCCCCTTTGATTAGATTGCTACTTTAGGATCTCTCAGTCTTAAACTGCTCAGTTAATATCTTATTTCAAAATCATAAAGAATACTTCTCTTCTATGTTGTACTTGAATGCATCTTCCCTATCATGAATTTTCTTTTCACTATTCCTATCACATTCACTATACCATTATCATGGTAATGTTTGCAATTATATATTGCTTCATAAGGCTAATAGCTTTCCCCCTTTTGTAAACCATTAACATCTTCCTTGGTCCAAAGTGACTCCCCTCACTCTTACAAAACCCTTTGACTGAGTCCTTTGCTTATTAGCTAATTGTCAGTATTATATGTCTGTCATTCATATACTGAGGTTGATCCTTCACTGTTTGTTGTCCACTGTCATAGATGTTCCTACCTCTGAGATTAGTGCACCCTCTGACACCTTTGAACATGCAATCACTATCAATATGACTTCCATTGTACCTGTACCATGATCATGTACATGGCTCCTTATTTTTTCAATAAGGTTGTTGTCTTGACACATTATAACAACACTATTTATTATGCATTCATTTACTACCTACAACTGTCCAATCACTTAGGATGACTGTCATGGATTCTTTTGTCACAAAAACTCTTACTCATAATAAGATTTAAACAATGATCATTGTCCTCATATTAAGATTGATATGAATATGGATTGTCTAAAAATACTAAAGTTTTGTAATGGGATTTCATCATGATTCTGCCTATGAAAAGAAAACCAAACCATATTTTAAATTTGTGATTGCATATACTAGTCAACTACCTCTTTTAATGCCCACTTGATCCAAAATTGATCATGTATTCAACTTGTTGCATGATACTAAACCCAACAAAAACACCTTACTGCCCACTTGATATGCATTGCTTTTTTTTTGTGACATGGTGGTTTGAATTATGAATCATACTCATCCTCCATAGTTGTTCTCTTGATGAATCCTTGAAAAACTCCTCATACTGTCAATGAGCGATGCAATCTCATATGCACTTAGAATATTCATAAAAGATTGTGCATGGATTAAGATAATGCAATCATTGCTATGAGCTGGGCTCAAACCTTGTGGGAGCCACATTTCCACCACTCGTTTTGTAATTGATCAAACAAAGACATGATTACACCTATAGCTGCACATGAAGCAAATGAGTTAGAAAAAATATGCAGATTTTAGGTGTATTTGATGATTCTAATGGTTTTTAGGGACACCTAAAATGTGCATTCAGTTTACTTAATGCAGATTATGACCAGTATATACATGGATAGGGGTGAATGCACATGTAATGTTTGTATTTAGTAATTGCCTAGAGTATTCTCTAAAACCATCACTAATGGCATATGCAGGACTAGAAGCAAAAAGGAGCTAGAGATATAGATGAAGCTTAAGACGACAACAAGGCAAAAGACACATGAGAACTAGTCATTCATAGGCAATGGCTGGTTACTTTCCTTGTATACACATTAATTTTTTTTTTCACTCTTTACTTATTCATGCACATATTGTTCATGATTTTTATTGAATAAGCTAAGTTAATCTCATGGATTGTATGAGATAATGTATACTTTTACATTCAATAAAGACTACTCCTTTCTAAAAAGATCTAAATATTTTCTCTATTACATGCATGTGTATGAATGTAATGATCTATAACTATAATCTTTCTAGATTTTTTTCATTTATACATATGAATGTAATGAAGGAAAGTAATAAAATGTACCTCATCTTTCTCAGTTCAAAATCAATTGACTGCACCTGATTGAGCCTATGAGTGAAAATCTGGTAACAATTATTATTTTAGATAAAAGAGTAATATTAATATGAGTCAAATACTAATATATAATATTTCATTTAATGTTAATAATAATATGATTGGTAATTAAGATTTAATAATATTATTAGGGGTTGAGATATGATAAGTAATATTATCATTGAATCGGATTAAAATAAAAAAATTGTTTTTCAAATGTATAGTTTTATTAAAAAATTAAAAAAATAAATAAATAACTCAATAAAATCTAGTGCATCCTTCATAAAAGTCTTAAATTCAATCATTTAGATTCTTATAAATGAGATAGTTGATATGGTATTACTAAAATATGTGATTCTCAAATGTGTTCCAATATAATTCAAGGTGCTATGAATTGGATTAAAACTTAGCGAGTAATGCAATTTACATGTGCTAACTATTTCATGGGAAAGTTATTTTTTAGGATGATGAGGTTTGTTGGATAGTTATTTCTCATATTGAATAACCCCGTTCATTAATTTAGCAAGCTATTGTGAGTAAATAAGATGAGTATGAATATTCTAACTATTGATTAATTCGTGAGATGAAACCCTTTAAATTGGAAGAGTACAGTAAAACAACTTAGTAATTACTTCATTATTGTTCAAAGAATTATTAGTTTAAACATATTTAAAATTGGACTAAGTGAGTCAGTCATCAAGATCCTATAGTTTGTTTTTGAGTTGCTCCTCATCTCACATAGTATTGTCAACTATTGTGTAGACCGTTGAAGTTGTGTTGTGTAAAATTGGTGTGATGGGTATGTGTTAGGTTTTGAAATTATGTTGTGAAAAAAAATTGGTTGAGTTTCCTTGTCAAAATTATGGGGATGACAATGGTCTAGTTAATTAATAATGGGCTAGATAACTAATTAATAATGGGATAGTTAACTAATTATCATAGGCTAGTTAACTAATTGTCATGGTCTAGTTAATTAATTATCATGGGCTAGCTAACTAATTGATAATGGGCTAGTTAACTAATTGATACTAGGCTAGTTAAAACTAATTATCATGGGATAGTCAACTAATTGATAATGGGATAGTTAACTAATTATCACGGGCTAGTTAACTAATTGATAATGTGCTAGTTAACTAATTGATAATGGGCTAGTTAACTAATTATCATGCGCTAGTTAACTAATTGATAATGTGCTAGTTAACTAATTGATAATGTGCTAGTTAACTAATTATCATGGGCTAGTTAACTAATTCATAATGGGCTAGTTAACTAATTATCATGCGCTAGTTAACTAATTGATAATGTGCTAGTTAACTAATTATCATGGGCTAGTTAACTAATTCATAATGGGCTAGTTAACTCATTGATAATGTGCGAGTTAACTAATTGATAATGGGCTATTTAACTACTTATCATGGACTAGTTAACTATTGATAATGTGCTAGTTAACTAGTTGATAATGTGCTAGTTAGCTAATTATCATGGGCTAGTTAACTATTGATATTATGCTAGTTAACTAATTGATAATGTGTTAATTAACTAATTGATAATGTGCTAATTAACTAATTGATAACGGGTTAGTTAACTAATTATCATGGGGTAGTTAACTAATTATCATGGGGTGGTGAACTAATTGATAATGGGCTAGTTGACTAATTATCATGGGCTAGTTAACTAATTGATAATGGGCTAGTTAACTAATTATCATGGGCTAGTTAATTATTGATAATATGCTACTTAACTAGATGATAATGTGTTAGTTAAATAATTGATAATGGGCTAGTTAACTAATTATCATGGGCTAGTTAACTAATTGATAATGGGCTAGTTGACTAATTATCATGGGCTATTTAACTAAGTGATAATGGGCTAGTTAACTAATTCATAATGTTCTAGTTAACTAATTATCATGGGCTAGTTAACTATTGATAATGTGCTAGTTAACTAATTGATAATGTGCTAGTTAATTAATTATCATGGGCTAGTTAACTAATTATGATGGGCTAGTTAACTAATTGATAATGGGCTAGTTAACTAATTATCATGGGCTATTTAACTAATTGATAATGTGCTAGTTAACTAATTGAGAATGAGCTAGTTAACTAATTGATAATGGGCTAATTAACTAATTTTCATGGGCTAGTTAACTAATTATCATGGGCTAGTTAACTAATTGATAATGGGATAGTTAACTAATTAGCATGGGATAGTTAACTAATTGATAATGGGCTAGTTAACTAATTATCATGGGCTATTTAACTAATTATCAATTGATGGTTAACTAATTGATAATTGGATAGCTAACTAATTATCATGGGCTAGTTAACTATTGATAATGAGCTAGTTAATTAATTATCATGGGCTAGTTAACTAATTAGCATGGGCTAGTTAACTAATTGAGAACGGGCTAGGTAATTGATAATTTTCTAGTTAACTAATTATCATGGGAAAATGCCAAGCCATGGGGCAGTAAACTCTTCAGAATGCCAGAGGAAATCATCAAAGGAAGAGTGGATAGACTACGCGATCATTCCCTTTTCGCGAAATGGTGCGGCCCAGGTGATCTGAAAGAAGAAATCATGAACTGGTGGCAGAAAATTTTTAAAGACAAGGTAAGCATGAAACCCCTTCGTAATGACTTCTACTTGATAGAATGTATAGACTAGGATCTGAAACAACAAATAGTATTCGGCGAACCCCTTTTCTTTAAGGGTCATAACTTTCATTGCAAAAATCGGGAAGCCAATTTTAACCCATGGCACTACAAAATTAAACAAACCCCAACATGGCTAAAATTGATTGACCTCCCATCAAAATATTGGAGTGTGGAGGCCATGACCAAGATTGGTGACTCCTTGGGTGTTTGCTTGGGAGTAGATGAAAATTTCATAAATGGGAAAAAAGATGCAGAGGAAAACATTCTGGTAGAAATTGAGGAAGGTGTAGGGATATACAAAAACCTAGAAATCCTGTTAGAGTTTGGGAGTTGGATCTAGAAAGTAACCAAGAGTGAAGTAAATAAGATAGGAAAGTGTCTTTTTAGGGAAGACAACATTGGTGGAATCTCTGGCGCTGTGGAAGAGGAAAATCCCATGGGTAAAAATCAAAATATCACAATCAGAGCATTAGCGAATTCTGGTGGATTTGGAGGCAAGATAGTGCCAAGGGCTGAAGGCCTAGAAAAATGACTAAAAAGAGCTCCAAAAAGAGGAAGGTGGGAGGACACGAATAGACAAAAAACATAATCCCAAGTCAAGAAATGTCAAATACTGAAGAAATAAACCTACAGGCACAAAACGATTTGAGCACTCTCTTGAAGCATACCAAAGACTTGGAAAAAGTCATATCAACAAAAATAGGAGAAGTCTTGACTAACAGAAAGATCCCAAAAGACATAAGTCAAGCGTCTAGAGATTCTCAAGAAGGTGAAGCAAAGGAAACAAAGGAAAAGGAAGGATCAATTTTTAAGGAAGGAAATATAGCTCAAGTATCTCATCAAGTGGAGAAGGGGGTGGAAGGAAACTCTCTATCAGACAATGAATCGGGTGAAGATTAGGAATCAGTTGGGGAGGGGGAAGAGGAAGTAGAAGAAGGGGAGTTGTGGGAGGAAAGAATATTAGAACAATCGCAATCAAAGCTAAAAAATCCAAACATAAAGGGGAAGGGGAAGAGAGGCCCTAAAACCAATAAAGCTAAACTAGAAATGGTAGCAAATGCGGCGGGCCAAACCAAACTATGGAAAGTGAAGGAGGCTCTCCTTCCCCAGGACCAATGAGGATCATAACATGGAATGTTAGGGGATTTTTAAGCCCCTAACAGATGGCATATGGTCAAGTGCCAAATTGACCAATCCAAAGAAAATATTTTCATACTACAAGAAACAAAATGGGAAACATAAGAAATAAAAAAAATGAAATGGTGGAAGCAATGGGAAGGTTGCTTTGTAATGGTGGAAGGGGCCTCAAGAGGTCTAGGTATTATCTGGAACCCACTCATAGTATCAGGGGAGTTGTTGGAAGAAAATAGGAATTGGTTAGCAATAAAATGTAAAGTGCTACAAAGAAATGAGTAATTCACACTATTTAAGACGTACGACCCCACACAAATAGGAGAGAAAAGAGCAGTTTGGCAACAAATCTCTTAGGCCGCATCGATCCTTAGAGGATAAAGAGGAATCATAGCAGGAGACTTCAATGCAACTCTAAACTGTGAAGAAAAGAGAGGAGGGATAGGGAGAATCACAAGAGTCCAACAAGACTCCAAGAGTTTGTGGATAATAACCATCTGATGGATATAACAACAAAAAAATGACACCTTCACCTGGAAAAATAGAAGAAAAGGATTTACAAACATAGTGGAGAGGCTGGAAAGATTCCTTTTGTTTGGGGAATGGGGAAGAAGTAACCAAACATATGATGCCACTATCTTACCCTATGTGGGCTCAGATCATTTCCCAGTGGAGTTACAAATACAGTCAGATGCAACCCCAACTAGTTGCCCATTCAAGTTTGAAAAAATGTGGACTAGAGATGAAAAGCTCCCCAATTTGATCAAGAAATGGTGGCAAGATCCATAGCTAGGGAATCATTCATGCTTGTATAAACTGAGCAAAAAATTGAACTATGCAAAAAATAAGCTCAAAGAGTGGAACATAGAACATTTCAAGAACATATTTCAAGAAAAAGAGCAAGTGGAAAAGGAACTTTTCTCACTCAATGAGCATATCATAGTAGAAGGAATGGATGTGGTGGACTTTGAGACGGAAAAATACCTAAAATAAGAATTGTCAGAGATCTTGAAAAGAGAAGAGTGCTTCTGGAGGCAGAAATCAAGGGAGACATGGCTCAAAGAAGGCGACCGAAATATAAAGTATTTTCATAGAATGGTAGTAACCAACAAAAGCAGGAATAGAATAACATCCATAGCAAGAGAAGATGGATGAATAGCCCAATCTTTGGAGGAAATTAATAAGGAGGCAGTAAACTTCTTCCAAGCAATTCTAAAAAGGCCATCGGGGAATAATGAGGTAGTCAAGAACAAATTGTTGGATTCAATTCTAAAGATCATAGGAGAAGAACAAAATAAAATGCTATTTAAGAAAATAAGCAAAGAAGAGGTGAAAAAGGTGACTTTTCAACTAAATCTAGATAAATCCCCAAGACCGAATGGCTTCCCTACTTGCTTCTTCTAGAAATTCTAGGAAATAGTAGGAGAATATTTATACTTGGTAGAAGAAGAATCAAGAAGAAAGATGACCATGTTGGGAGCAACAAACCATACATTCCTAGCATTAATCCCCAAGAAAAAGAACCCTAAGAGGATGGGGGAATATAGACCAATTGCTCTATGCAACACAGTATACAAAGTTATCATGAAAATAATATCAAACAGACTGAAGGGGGTGTTAGGAGACATCATTTCGAAAGAACATAGTAGCTTTTCCCCAGGCAAATCAATTATGGAAGGTATAATATCAACTCATGAAACCCTGCACTCGTCCAGAAAGGTAAGATACTCATGCATGATCATTAAGTTGGACATACTTAAAGCCTATGATATGGTGGATATTGACTTCCTACTAGAGGTGCTCAGGAAATTTTGCTTCCGAGAAGATTGGGTAAATTGGACAAAAAGATGTATCTCCACAACAAAATTCTCAGTGTTGGTAAATGGTTCAACTAAGGGCTTCTTCACTTCTTCAAGATGGATAAGGCAGTGAGATCCCCTTTCTCATTTCCTATTCATCATCATGATAGAAGTAATGGGAAGAAGAATAGAAACACTAAGGCAGGCAAACAAATGGAAAGGAGTGCAAGTAGCTAATGGTGTTAAGAACTCAACTCATCAAGAATTTTCTAATGATACAACTCTGTTTGGAATTGTAAGCAAGAGAGAAGCGAGAACCATAAAAAAATTTATGGATGAATATTGTCAGGCATCAGGACAAAGTATAAACTAGCACAAATCAAAGGTCTTTTTTATCAATACACAACCGAGCCTTCAAAGAGATCTGGCAAGAATTCTGGGTTTGAGAGTGGCAAACTTTCCAGGGAGATTTTTGGGTACCCCCCTCTTTGTGGGCATCAACAAAAAATGCTATTGGGGAGGGCTAATAAACAGTTGTAAAAACAAGATGGGGACTTGGAAGGGGAAATGGCTATCCTCAGTAGGAAGATTATTGATGGTCAAGGAAATACTATCAACAATACCAATCTACTCAATGGCATGCCTAAAACTCCTAGCTGCAGTAGAGGAAAAACTCAATCAAATATTCAAAATTTTGTTTTGGAGTGGCACAAGAGATCAACAAAAATTCCCTCTAGTGGGTTGAAATAAAGTTTGCACCCCCAAAGAGGCTGGTGGAGAAGGTCTTAGGTAATTAAGATTGATGACCATGGTAGTAGGTGAAAAAATGGTCTGGGAAATTAATGCAAAAGGAGATCAAAGATGGGTCGGGATCTTGAGAAGAAAATATCTGGACTCAGACTCCCCAATTCATATTCTCACAATTGAGAACCCTCCTAGAGGATCAACCATCTAGAATTACTTGTTGGAATGTAGAGATATATTTACAAAGCATGTGACCTGGGAATTGAGAGATGGTAAGTCAACATCCTTTTGGTAGGATTCATGGAATGGTAAAAACAATTTGGCAACACTTCCCAACCTAGATCTAATCAAAGAAGAAACTATAAGAACTTGGGAAGAGAAGGTGTGCAACTATGAAAGGATGTCAGTTAGGGAAGGTGTGCTGGACTGGGAATGGAACTCCTTGCAAAATATGGAAGCACCACAAAACTAGAAAGATGCCCTAGTTGCAATCTTAAAAGAAAGGAATTTCCTACCCTCTAACCAAGAAGACATAATAAGGTGGTGTGGCTCCTCAACTAGAACATATGTTGTTAAGCTAGGCTACAGATTAAAGGAAAAAGCAGAAGAAAAAAAAATTGGCCAAGCAAACTGTTGTGGGGAAGAAATTGCCTACCAGAAGCTGGGGTGTTTGCTTGGTTAGCAATTCAAAAAAAGATCCTAACAGAGGACAGATTAGCCACCTTCAGAATTCAAGGCCCAGGGAGATGCATTTTATGCAAAATTAACAATGAAGACACATACCACCTACTTCTTAACTGCCCATATTCAAAACAATTCTAGAAATAGTTCATGAGTAAACTTAGTTGGCAAAGCCCCTTGCCAAATTGCTTATTGACATGGTTCAATATGTGGCCACACCCAAGAAGAAAGGTAGTATTTGATTGCATCTGGCCTATAGCCCCGTCAATAATAATATGGGAAATTTGGAAGGAACACAAGAGAAGGATATTCCAAAATAAGGAAATGACACCAGTAAGGTTGTGTGAAAAAATCAAAGGAATGATCACTGAAATAGTGAATGAAGCAGTCAAATCAAAGCCAGGGAAGCTAGGCACATACTCAAATTGGGGTGACCATATAAAAAAAGCCTTCAAGGGGCTCACCATCCCCAAAGTAATAGGCCCAGGTCTCAACGCTTCTCAACAGAAGAGAAAGGAAGCCAAATGGGAACCTTTGGAAAGTGGCTGGATGAATATCAACTTTGATGGGGTGTCTCATGGCAACCCAAGTTCGGGAGGCACTGGATGTGTGGCAAGAAATGAGAAGGGGGAGACATTAGCAAAAAAATCCAAACCACTGGGAATCTGCACAAAGAATGAGGCAAAATTCCAAGCAACACTATTGGGAATCCAGTTGGGTATCTCCATAAAAGAAAAAATAATTCAGCTAGAAGGAGACTCCCTAATCACTATCAATGTGATAAGACAAAAAAAATCTCCAAATTAGAAACTGAATCACTAGCTCCAGTCAATTTCTCAACTTTTGGGAAGTTTTGAGGAATTCAAAGTGTCACACATTTTTAGAGAAGGGAATCAAAATGCAGACAACTTGGAAAAAGACACTATAGAAAAAAACTAAGGAAGTATAGTCTAAGGCTTTTTAATAAAAACTCAAGAAATTTTTTGAATGACATGACAAATAGCATTTCCCCGTGCTTTCCCTCACATGGATGCAGTGACGTTAGAATCCCAATTGGTGTTTGGTTTGATGCTCAGGTGGATCCCATGTGGTAAGGCCTGTGTGAATGTCATCTAGTTGGGGCCCATCATGGTTTTACTTAGAAACAGGTAAGTACCCACCTCGAATTGGCAAAATTGAAGTAAAGAGAAAAGGTCTCAAAACATGCGAAATGGGTGGAAGGTCTTGCACTAAGGCTTCTCCATCAGAAATGAGTTGGGTCAAGTGCGTCATCTATGAAAAGGAATCAATAGAAATATATGGGTGGCCAAGATCATGCTTCATAATAAGGATGTGCTAGGATTTGGATTTAGAGCCAAGAATAATTTTTTATTAAATTTAAAGAAGCCTCTCAAAGAAACTCTAACATTTATAAAATCCAGAGTGACAGGTGGTGTATAGGTGCATTTCTCTATCAATAGGTGTAAGCAGTCAACAGTTAGTATAATATGGAGACCTCGCTTGCACTCAGCTTGGATAAACAACAACAGGCCTTTAGAGGAAAAATCATAGATAAACACCTACAGGGGCTTCCTTCCTCTCCACACCCTGTAATCCTATGGGAAATAAAGCGAGTGCTAGGTATGGATTTTCTGAGAGCATACCATAGGGCGAGGTCCAATTCTGAAATTCTTGCCATATTTTTGACAGTTCTCTTGCAGATGGAGGTTTTGAAGGAGGGTGCTAAAATACTCACACAAATGGTCTTCGAGCATGCCTGGATAGCAGAAATTGATGCAGCTTTGGATAATGTAGATAAGAACAAATTGATTCCCATGCCTCATAATTACTACATGATCTGTATGCATGGTCAGGAGGTGATGAAATTTCCCTTGATTAAAACTATAGAGCCACAAATTTTTGAGAAGCTCTCAGATGTCCGTGAATGCAACATTTTATTTTTGCTTCGTGCAGTAAATATGGTCTCCAATATGCCACGTGATTAGGCCTTGCGCCATGTGGAAGATGAAGAATTGGCAAACGAGATTGTGGTCAGTGATGACAAGGACTGGGAGTTATGGTTGGGGGAAGAATGATGCAAAAATGATGAGAGGGACCTAGAGCAGAAAGCCAAAAGCCCAGCTCATGCCAATTGTGGACCAGAATGTCTAATGATTGCTAACTTTAAAGCTTGGCAGAAAAGGCTTGCCTCAGGTGAGGACAGTGATGAATAAGGTTGGTGGGTTTGTCGTCTAGGTTCTGAGGTATAAATTTTGTCTGTAAATTTGGGGTCAAAGAGTGAGGGTTTTTGTAGTCAGCCTTGTTGGTTTTTTTAAGGGTTTATGCTGTTTTTTATGGTGTCAAATCCATCCTAATATAGTCTGTTATTGACATTTAAATGTTTTGTTCTAGGCATTTACTTTGCCCTGGATATTCTGGTTAGAAGGTATTAATTTAGGGTTGTGCTAGGGGTATAAGTTTGGTCAGCGGAGTTTAATCTCTATAATACATAAAATGTCATATCTTTTCTTAAAAAGCAATACATGGTGCTGCCCCATAAAGCAATTATTTATCTATCAATTTTTTTTTATCATGGGCTAGTTAACTAATTGAGAATGGGCTTGTTAACTAATTGATCATGGGCTAGTTAACTAATTATCATGAGCTAGTTAACTAATTATCATGGGCTAGATAACTAATTGATAATGGGCTAGTAAACTATTTATCATGGGCTAGTTAACTAATTGATAATGGGTTAGTTAACTAATTATCATGGGCTAGTTAACTAATTGATAATGAGCTAGTTAACTAATTGATAATGGGCTAGTTAATTAATTATCATGGGTTAGTTAACTATTTATCATGTGCTAGTTAACTAATTGATAATGGGCTAGTTAACTAATTGATAATGGGCTAGTTAACTAATTATCATGGGTTACTTAACTAATTGATAATGGGCTAGTTAACTAATTATGATGGGCTCGTTAACTATTGATAATGTGCTAGCTAACTAATTGATATTGTGCTAGTTAACTAATTGATAATGGGCTAGTTAACTAATTATCATGCGCTAATTAACTAATTGATAATGGGTTAGTTAACTAATTGATTATGGGCTAGTAAACTAATTATCATGGGCTACTTAACTAATTGATAATGGGATAGTTAATGTAACACCTTGCCGTGTGATCCCCAAAGGACAAAAATATACCACACTAATTTTTTTTTTGAAAGCAAAAAATTGCATAAGTTGAATATGTACATACATTACATGAAGAGCAACTATACATTTACAACATCATCTATATCTTCTGGGGTACACAAGTTGGCATTACAAAACTGAACTTTTACCAAAATGAAAGCGAATGAAATCCAAAATTATATGATGATGACACACAACCATCTATGATTAAAGAGAGGAAAATGATACATACAACATTTTATTACATTTCAGTTCCTAGTTTAATATAACCAAAATTACATAATGATAACATACAATCATCCATAAACAATAGAGAGGGAGACTATACATCATTATATTACAATTCAATTCATAGATCAATAGTACAATTATGGAGCATATTTCCACAAATACAACACATCAGATAACGACTGCCACAAATGGTTTACAAAGGTAAAATAATACTTTACAACCATTTCAAAATTATAGCACATCACTTTGTGCATCAAATACAAGAATTTTGCATAAATGAAGAATAAGGTACAAAAATGGGGAATAGTCTTCAACAACGTGAAGCTCTATAAACTCTGCATCCGCTTCTGTGTCGCGAACACAGCTTGGGAACCCAATGGGGTACGTAGAATGTTCCACCCGACCATGTGGATCCGAAGGTCCACCCCCCATGCTAGGATATGACAAGAAAGGACCCACAACCAAGATAAACAGGCATAACGATCGCAAGACCAAACCACAAGATCAACCAAAACATATCATACAACACTCTCAATGACCACTTACAAGGTGATTGCTTCTAGAGGCATACAAAGGAAAATCAAGGGATTCTATGACACCAATATTCATATACTCCTAATTGAAGGGTACACAAATACTTGGGTTCCCAAAGAAACTCACATCATGGGACTCTGGAATGACTATGCAAAATCTACAAAGGAGATAATTGTAGAATAAAATTAATACTCATGACAACAATGACAATCCATCGAGCACATCTCAACTTGAAAACCAATCCAATAATTCAGCTTGAACAACCAACCAAATTCTTCACAATCTTGCTAATTAACTACTTATACAAAGAGAGCACTTATTCAAGCATTACAACCAAATAACAAGGCACAAACAATCAATGAAATGTGATCATGAGTACCTTGGCATCTCATAAGCTATTAAAAGAAAAATACATAACTAACATATGCAACAAGTTCATTAACCATAATGAAGGAATTTGCAAAAATTAGATCAATTAAAATAGAGTCTCATATAGATAACATTTAGGTAAGCATGGATCCATTAAGTAGTATAAATTCTTAACAAGAACTAGGTTTTCTCAATAGCTTCCAGGATAGTATAATAGTTTGACTAATGGTCATACTCTAACATTATTCAATGTCTACCATCTAGTAATTAATAAATGCCACCTTTGTATATATATATATATATATATCTTTTATCAATACAAACAGATGATCACTTAGATAACAACTTAAGAATTAGCGAATAAGTAACCGATAAACTTTTCCAAACTTAAATATATCCTTATTCATTTTATTAACTTCCAGATATTGAAAACAATCACCTAAGCAAGGTTCACTTCAATGTTATTATTAATTATGAAAATATTAAAAATTACCCCTTGAATTCTAAAAGCACTTCAACATAATTTCATAACCTAATATACAATTCAATAAACTATCTATATGTTCATGTATCTCTTTCTTGGATTAATAAAATGATCATGGAATGAATTTAGATATACAAGCTACAACTTAGGATACAAATTTATAGAATACCATAACATTTTTGCATAGTCCTAGTGTACCCTTCCTCTAAGTGAGAAACACAACAGTATGGTCCATTTTTAACTTGTTAAAGTAAATTAATATTTCCAAATTAAACTTTTCAAATTTAAGTAAAAAGTAATAAATATTGATTTATTTATATTTTTCTTTTATTTATTTATTTATATGTACTTAACTATTACTGATTTTCTTGGAGATAATAGCTTACTCCAATATACTATCATTTTAACTTCTTGAACTAATTTAACTTCTCAAAGTAAATTAGTATTCCCAAATTTACCTACTCATCTTAACTTATTAAAGTAAATTAATATTTACAAATTTAAAAGAAATGAATATTGATTTCTTTATATTTTCTATTTTATTCACCAACGAGTCACTTGTTACAAAACAATTACATTCCCTTCCTAATCTATTTTTCCTACAAAATCAAATATTCTTAAGACAACAATATCACTTAACAAAAGAAATACAGTAAAACCCTCTTATTAGTTGCAAATACTACATATAGATGTTCAAATGTTTAAGAATACTATGGATAATTACGAAGAAACCCTGACACGCAAAACTCCACTTTTCATTTATTCTAATCTAACTATTTCACATATAGACTATCCAATTTAAAAATAAAAATAAAAAATACACTAATCAATCATTATTTAGTCTCTAAACACAAATATTCTATTTACCTTAAATTTTTATAATTAATAAATTATAAAATATTCCATTTATCTTAAGAAGTAATTTAAAATAATAATAGTGACTTTCTTTTATAATTAATAAATTATTCCATTCATATATATATATATTTTAAAGAAGGAACCTAAAGTAAGGAAGAGAATATATTTTCTTTATGTAAATAATACTTAACTTTAGGAAGAAAACCAAACTGACAAAAAGGTAAATCTCTTTTAACATATAAGGTAGATATAAATCTTAACCTTTTTACATACTTTTATTTAGAATTTGTTATTTGGCTTCTAACTTTTAAATGGTCTTGTAATCCTAATTAACCTTATATAAATCTCATAACATAAAATTTATAACTTTTAATTCAAATAAAATAATTTAAATCTTTATCCTTTTGAACAATTACATTAATATTTTTCCTTTTTAATCAAATAAAATTAATGCCAAATAATGATTCTCATTACTTAAATTTAACAAATTTAACTATTCCTTTCTAACAATTATCCAAAAATAAATATAACTATATAAATTTACACACACATATATATATATATATACTTACATATACATATACTCATATATATATATTGATATATTTATATATATTTATTCATATAAAGTTTTCCTCATAAAATGTCAATATAAAACACAAATATATTTTAACTAAAGTGTCCATATAAACAAGTTTCATATTCTCTTTCTCTCTCTATATATATTACATAATTAATTATATTTAACTGAATTAATTACATTTTATACACCAATTTCACTTAGCTAATACAACTTAGTTTTACCCCTATATATATATATCCATTTAATTTGAAATAAAATAATTACTGTTTTAAAACATCAATTTACTCAAAACATATAAACATATATATATTATATTTATATAAATACATAAAAATTTAACATAATCTATTGTCTCAAACAACGAGCATGCTTAACCCAATTATAAACAACTTTAGATTCATATATATATTTTTATAAATGGAGATAATGTATGACTAAGTAACCATTTTAAATCTTATATGTTAAAACCTTGTTGTGATTAAAAGAATTAGCACATAATAAAACAAAGCATAGTAAATGCTTACATTTTCAATGAAATAATACCCATATGTTTCCAAACCGTAGCAATGATCCAGATTTACACACATACATCTGTTTATATATATATATATATATCTGTGTTTTAAAACAAATATAAAATTAAAGCTAAATGAAACCTCCAAGCAAAGACTATATATATATATATATGTATATATGTATTAAATTATTTTTAGAAACAAAACCAAGCTAAACGCTAATACCTAGAAAATGAAGTTTGAAGGTGGTGATGGAGTTGAGTCAATCTCTCTTTTGTAGAATGGCTTCCTCCAAATTCCTTTCGGCTGTAAAATTATTCTTAACTTTTACCAGAGCCTAAGTGAAAACTAATTTTCTCTTTGACAATTCCCTGAATCATCCTTTTCACCGAATTCCCCAAAATAAATTAAAAATGAGTTTCTAAAGTTTTTCCATAACAATCATCCTTTTCACCGAATTCCCCAAAATAAATTAAAAATGAGTTTCTAAAATTTTTCGATAACAAACATCCTTTTCACCGAATTCCCCAAAATGAATTAAAAATGAGTTTCTAAAGTTTTTTGATAACAAACAAAACAGGTGGCAAATTCCTAAATTCTTTTTCCCCACTCGTCAATTCACTTTTCACCTGTTTAACCACCTGGAGGGTAATCTTTACATTTAGTAAAATTAGAAACCTAACTCCACTACTAAATTTAATAAATTATATTACTACCGAAATAAGATTTTACCCTTTATTTTAATATTTTACCCGTTAACAATATGTCATACTTTTTTTTAAATTAAATAAATCTACGTAAATCTTTTACTTATATTATTATTTTTTGATTTTATCATTTCAAATATGATACTTTATTAAATACCTCTCATCAAAATACTTTAAATTTAAAATAAACTTTATTAATAAGTGGATTATTAATCCACTTTATTAAATTTGAAAATAAACATTAGTTATAAATACCAATTTATGTTTTATTTATATTTTTCATCTTTAATAAAATAATAATTTAATTTCTCTTCAAGTTTGTTTGCACAAACATAATAATATATATATATATATTATTTAAATATTTTGTTTAAACAATAAATCTTAATTTATTATAGTTAAATAAATACTTCCATAATGTTTAATTTAATTTGATTCTTAGGTAATTTCACAAATCACCTTACTAATTAAGTTTGATGCTTGATTAAATTAATGACCATCCCTAAATAATGATAACGCGTTAAAATCGAACAATTATCATATTAAGATTAACGCGTAAAACAAACGATATAAGACAAAACGAAACACAATGAATCACAAAATCACAAATAAATACTTACACAAATCTCCAAAATGATCAATACGAAGGGGCGCTACAGTTAACTAATTATCATGGGCTAGTTAACTAATTGATAATGTGATAGTTAAATAATTAATAATGTGCAAGTTAACTAATTGATAATGGGCTAGTTAAATAATTATCATGGGTTAGTTAACTATTGATAATGTGCTAGTTAACTAATTGATAATTGACTAGTTAGCTAATTATCATGGGCTAGTTAACTAATTATCATGGGCTAGTTAATTAATTGATAATCAACTAGTTAACTAATTATCATGGGCTGGTTAACTAATTATCATTGGCTAGTTAACTAATTTATAATGGGCTACTTAACTAATTATCATGGACTAGTTAACTAATTGATAATGTGCTAGTTAGCTAATTGATAATGGGTTAGTTAGCTATTTATCATGGGCTAGTTTACTAATTGATCATGGGCTAGTTAACTAATTATCATGGGCTAGTTAACTAATTAATAATTAGCTAGTTAACTAATTATCATGGGATAGTTAACTAATTGATAATGGGATAGTTAACTAATTGATAATGGGTTAATTGACTAATTGATAATGGGCTAGTAAACTAATTATCATGGGCTAGATAACTAATTGTCATGGGCTAGATAACTAATTGATAATGGGAAGGAGTGTCCACGTGTATGTCCTTTGGACTTGGTGGATGGGTTTAGTTTATAAGATTATGATGAGATGGTGGGGTGGGGATTTAATTGAGGAGTTCAAGTCTAGTTCTGGCGGCGTGATGCAAATTAATTGGAAAGTCGTGACTTATTATCAGGTGAGGGACTGTACTATGCAGGCTATTATTTTGGGAATTGGATTGCTTATTTTATCTCCTCATTACTTTGGGAGGAGTGAGTGTATTATTATTGATGTGACTTTCTATGATACGATTTGACCGCTTTCTAGAGACTTCGGGCCAGCTAGTTTAGCTAGGGGATCTTTTGGCTTAATTTGGAGGATTACTAAAATTAGTTTTTTAGGCCATCTGCATGGGGCTTCGTGCTATTCCTACATCTTCGACAACTTTTTCCCTCTATACTATAATCATAATTTCATTAATTTTTGTGTCTTTTCTCACTATGGCATATTTCCTCTCCACACGTGTGATTGGTATGCGAGTTTAGATTTGCTTCGCTGTAATCCTTGCCTTAACTATCTGGTTAAGATTGTTCGCGACTGCTACTTTTGGGTTTTCTTGCATTTCTGTGAGCTTCCTGTGAAGTCTGGCAGTATGGGAGGTGATCGCATTCGGACGAAACCAGATAGTTGTGATGAATTCCGAAACAACCCGCTTGTCTGGCACATTTGTGTGGAGGGAGGAATTGCTCCGCTCATGGAAAGCTTAGTCGGCCATGATCCCATTTTATCAGGTCAATTTGCTAGCTCGTGGAAGGATAGGAGGGTCTCCATTGGGGGGATTTCGTTCGAAATCAACGAGGATGTTATTGCGCAGGCTACAGGGTTGATGTGTGAAGGGAAAAAATATCCTAAGCACACCAAAAAGCCGGACCATGAGAGCCTAAGGGAATTTTTCAGAGGAGAGGAGACCGCTGTTAGGAACCAGGTGGGGTTTGAAAGGGAAGAGCTTCCTAAGGCATGGGACCAAGTTTGCATGGCGCTGATGAAATACGTCACGCTGGAAGGTAGATTCAAAACTTGCTTCTTTTATCATTTCCCCTTGTTAAACCACCTTAGGCACAAAATGCTTCTTAGTTTTCCGTTTTTCCTTCTAATGGATCTGGAAAGTTCTATGGACAAGTGTAAAGCATTGGCCAACCAAAATCCTTGTGATCTTCTGCTGCTCCCGCTCTAGCAAGGGCTAGTTCTCCGCCTGTATCACTTTCATCTTGCCCTCTGCCTGCCCAAAGCCATCACCGTTGTTTGTGTTGAGAACATTGAACCCCTCTCCACAGTGCATATCTCCCCGGCTGAGTCCAAGAGTCCTCCTCAGAAGTCTAATATTGATCTGGGGAATGCCAAGACCAAAATTACCTCCAAAAAGCTTAAGGGTGGGTTGGGTAGGGCCCATACCAGTGCGGTGGAAGGGCTCTATGAGCTAAAAGTAACTCAGGTTGACACAGCTATTATTGGCTCTATGGAAAAAAAAGGCAAAGAGAAATGCATGCAGGCTGCGACTGTCAAAGAAGGCAAGGGTAAGAATGCGGTTAGAAAAGATTCTAGAGGGGACACGGTTGTGGGGAACACGAAGATGACTGGAGGGGAAAGTGTCAGGAGGAGATCTGGGAGGCTGGCTAAGAACAACAAGAAGAGATTAATTATTGAGGATTCAGACGAGGAGCAATCGGACAACAAGGGTTACAAGGAAGAAGAGTCAAAAGAGGTGGAAGAAGATTTAGTGGAGAGGCCCCAACTTACTCTGGTGGATAGCAAGCTCCCTTCTGATGGTTGTGGCTCATGCCCTTCGCAGTCGCTAGTGGATGAGCCTGGTGAGGTTCAGAGTGCTATGGATGTTGGGGTGGATTCGGATAAGGTGGCCAAGCATTTGGACACTTTGGAAAAAAGATTTTGGGGGTTGACCCGCTTCACCATGAAACTGGGTCACTTTTTTATGAGTACTCTGTCAAATGCCATAAAGGCAGAACTGGAGGGGAACAATAGCTAGGAAAATAAAGAATGGGTGGGAGACGAGGCGGTGGACCTCCTGATCAAGAACTGGGATGAAGCCAGTTAGTTGCACCTATTGCTGGTTAGTCTGTTGTTTCTCTGCTATTGTTGTACTACCTTTGGGATGTCTTTGATTTTTTCCCTATTTTTTTTAGTTGTTTAAGAGTTGTCCTTTTTTGGCCCTTGTGGCTCGTTGTGTAGGGTACAGTGCCCTATAAATGATGTTTAACTTTTCAAAAACTAATTGATAATGGGCTAGTTAACTAATTGTCATGGGAAAGCTAAATAATTGATAATTGACTAGAAAACTAATTATCATGGGCTAGTTAACTAATTGATAGTGCACTAGTTAACTATTTATCATGGGCTAGTTAACTAATTATCATGGGTTGGTTAACTAATTTATAATGGGCTAGTTAACTAATTATCATGGGCTAGTTAACTAATTGATAATGGACTATATAACTAATTATCATGGGCTAGTTAACTAATTAATAATGGGATAGTTATCTAATTATCATGGGATACTTAACTAATTGATAATGTGTTAGTTAACTAATTGATAATGAGCTAGTTAACTAATTATCATTTGCTAGTTAACTATTTGATAATGGGCTAGTTAACTAATTATCATGGGCTAATTAACTAATTATTTTGGGCTAGTTAACTAATTGATAATGGGCTAGTTAACTAATTATCATGGGCTAAGTAACTAATTGATAATGTGCGAGTTAACTAATTTATAATGGGCTAGTTAACTAATTATCATGGCCTAGTTAACTATTGATAATGTGCCAGTTATCTAATTGATAATGTGCTAGTTAACTAATTGATAATGAGCTAGTTACTATTTATGATGGGCTAGTTAACTAATTATCATGGGCTAGTTAACTAATTGATAATGGTCTAGTTAACTAATTATCATGGGCTAGTTAACTATTTATAATGTGCTAGTTAACTAATTGATAATGTGCTAATTAACTAATTATCATGGATTAGTTAACAAATTGATAATGGGTTAGTTAACTAATTATCATGGGCTAGTTAACTAATTGATAATGAATTAGTTAACTAATTGCTAATGTGTTAGTTAACTATTGATATTGTGCTAATTAACTAATTGATAATTGGCTAGTTAACTAATTATCATGGGCTAGTTAAGTTTTGATAATGTTTTAGTTAACTAATTGATAATGGGTTAGTTAAATACTTATCATGGATTAGTTAACTATATATAATGTTCTAGTTAACTAATTGATAATGGGCTAGTTAACTAATTGATAATTGGCTTTTAATTATCATAGGCTAGTTAACTAATTGATCATGGGTTAGTTAACTAATTGCTCATGTGTTAGTTAACTATTGATCATGGGCTACTAATTAACTAATTGATCATGGGCTATTTAACTAATTATCATGGGCTAGTTAACTAATTGATAATGGACTAATTAACTAATTGATAATGGGTTAGTTAACTAATTATCATGTGCTTGTTAACTAATTGATAATAGGCTAGTTAACTAATTGATAATGGACTAGTTAACTAATTATCATGGGCTGGTTAACTAATTGATAATGGGCTAGTTAACTAATTATCATGTGCTAGTTAACTATTGATAATGTGTTAGTTAACTAATTGATAATGGGCTAGTTAACTAATTATCATGCACTAGTTAACTAATTGATAAGTTACTAGTTAACTAATTATCATGTGCTAGTTAACTAATTGATAATTGGCTAAATAACTCATTGATAATGGGCTAGTTAACTATTGATAATGTTAGAATCAAACATGCTCTGATACCATGTTAGAATTGGTTATGGATGCTAAGATCTATGGACCAAATAGAAAGCACAAAGAAGAGATAAAATAATATGACAAGAATAAACTGTATTCAATGTCAATGATAATGCTTTATTTTACAATGAGAGACCCCTTGGTTATATAGCCAAGGTGAGAACATAGGAGTGCATAAGATTGTAACAAGTGTCGTAATCTTATGACATGAGACAATAATGAAAAGCTATCACTCCACCTAAAGTGGAAAGGTGATAATGTGATAACCACCACAAATAGTGGATCTGCCACAAAAGGTGGAACCCTAATCACATGATATGTCCATGAAAGGTGGAGGTGATAAAGTGATAACATGATAAGTCCACCAAAGGTGGAAATTCTCCAACAACTCCTATGTGGTCCCTAAGTTAACTTAACTAACTTAACTGAGGTGTAATTATGACTAAGGACAAGGTACAAAACATTTAATTACACCAACAGATAATGTGCTAGTTAACTAATTGATTATGGGCTAGTTAACTAAATATAATGGGCTAGTTAACTAATTGTAATGGGTTAGTTAACTAATTAGCATGGTCTAGTTAAATAATTGATAATGGGTTAGTTAACTAATTGATAATGGGCTAGTTAACTAATCATAATGGGCTAGTTAACTAATTGATAATGGGCTAGTTAACTAATTATCACGGGTTAGTTAAATAATTGATAATGGGCTAGTTAACTAATTGCTAATGGGATAGTTAACTAATTATCATGGGCTAGTTAACTAATTATTATGGGCTAGTTAACTAATTGATAATGGGTTAGTTAACTAATTATCACAGGCTAGTTAACTATTGATAATGTGCTAATTAACTAATTGATAATGTGTTAGTTAACTAATTGATAATGGGTTAGTTAACTAATTATCATGCGCTAGTTAACTAATTTTTTTTTAAAAATAAAAGGCTTTTGGCCGACATATAATATTAATATAATAGAGGTTTTACAGAATGTCATTATGATGACTAGAAATATAACATCTAACACCAACTTATGTAACTATGCTAGTAGTCCCTACTATCTGATCTTTCAAGATTTACATAAGGTGGTATAGGAAAAATTCATATCGAGATGTGTCTACTATCTATACGCTGACAAGTATGTGTACTAAAAATAGCCTATATAGCCAAAATAAGTAGAAAATATATTAGTTGTTGAAGTATGTGTCAACTATCTATATGCAACCTATATGCTACAATATGTATCATTGTACGCATACTATGTGTAACACTATAATGACTCAAATATTACCAACTGATGAGATCTCTCTTTCTCCTTCTTCACATACACACCAATACACATCACCGAGAATCATCATAACACAAGGCCACACATGGGTCCATCTAGACACCAGAAAATAGCATACAAAACCATGATACAAAATCCATGAGCCAATAGCCAATATCCATCTCACATAATCCATACATCAAAATTAGTGGCTTGATGATGTTAGGCCACACATAAGGTGAGACCATCTAAACAAGACCACAATGACCTATCTCTTGTTGTATAAGGTGATTAGCCTCCAAGAGATAGTCATCACACATAGGTGGGTAGTGGGTCCTAGCTGCATAACAACCTCACATACCCCCATCCTCAACGTTTCTTGCATCTACTTCCTCATATACACTCACCAATTCCACCTCATACGTCCTTGGAGAGGATTCACATTACGACACATTGCCGACATTAAAACAATAAAGATAAACTAGCTTAGCCACCAAAGTCATAAAGAAGAGAAAATTAAAGTTTCATTTAAAAAATAAGGCAATAAATGCGCATAATTTCAACACTAATTCAAATATATAACCACTAGGGTTATAATAAAATAAGGTCGCAAGGTCTGGCTAAACCATCACACTCAAATATAACAAAGTGTCAAACTTCACAATTAACAAAAAAATCACCAATAACTAGAAATAAAGTTCATAATCTTTAAAATTGCATTGTACAACATTGTGTGACTAGATACTAGCCACCAAACGAGGAAGGAGGAAACAATGTCCGGCTATAATAATAGCCCTCATGTGGTGCAGAGTGAGCACACCCTCCACATGACTTAGAGTGTGCTCCTCGGCTACACCCTACATCACGTCGTCACGCGAGATGGTCATATGCCAGCTGGAGAAGGCATGCACTGTTGTATGCCGCATGGCAGTGTGTTTGTGGCTCCGCAGAAGTAGGCACACATAAAACACACCCCGCATAATGATACCTCATGGAAAAGGCACACACAAGTACTCACCGTAGCCAGAGGTATACATGGCTAGGACCTACTCATATTCTATCCGACCAAAGACTATCGAAGCAACCATGAGTATCCCTCTACAAGTGTGTGAGGCCCCATAATGCTCATCACACAAGTAGGCTATCAAAGACAATCTCATAATGCACCTCCATGTGTCTCAACACGTGGCATCATGTAACATGACATCATCACCATCACTATGTCGGAACATCAGTGAGGTGTGGCATCGTATCTATCACATCATGTCAAAGCATGTACAAATACACTAAATATATAATGCAAAAATGATAATATCACTATGGGGCTACCCGAGCTTCACCTCTCATATGGACGAGGTTTACTCAATAATGCTAGATCAACATCTCTACAGACAACCAGGCATAAAAAAAAAACCTATGCTGTTGTACTCAAATCTATGGAGATTGGGCTAATACTTATGGATCAAGCATTTTGATCCATCATAATGGAAAGCAATGAGTACATTTCCTCAGGATTGGTTGAGCTAAGACACTCAATGCTGCAATATGTGTATGCTACACACTCCACCCAAGGAACTTTGTGGCTGCTACTATCCCTTCACGCATTGAGGGTTTAGAAAACCAAAAGAAAAAAAAATCTACAAAACTATCTTTTAGTTACTCATATATATAATTTTCAACCACACATGGGTTGGCCATCAATCAGGTAACAAACATGCAAACACACATAATGGTATAGTAAATCCCACACCAAGGTGCAATTCTTTTTCCTCAAGGATGGGTACCAATTATCTCCATCACATGGGTACACAAACAAGTATGGGGTATTCACAATACTCAAACAAAATATAGTTACTGGTTCCTTACATTTACAGGGGGGTACAACTACATACATAATCCCATAAGAACATCAAAATCCATAACCCATGAGATACATATCATTAATTTCCATCCACAAATTTTATCAGTTATCTTTCACACTACTCTTCTCCATAGAGTACATCATGCTAAAGTAAAAGCCATGAACACGTGATCACTTTACACTTCCACTAGTTACAGATTCACAAGGACAACATAGTGGACTCAAATATACCTAGAGTACCTAGTGTATGAACCTAGGGCTCTGATACCAAGCTGTAACGCCCTGTCATGGAACCCAGGGAATGACACGTCACTATCGCTAAATAGCCGAATAATTTAAGAAAAAAAACATTTAATAACAACATGTGAACATCAACCTAACATGAACATTCTAGGATTCCACAACAACTACGCTACTAAAGTAAAACAATAAACACAACACATCAAGTACTATTATAAATAACATAAGAATATACCATCTCAAGATTCATTACAAGTTCAGTTACAACAAATGAGATTGTGACAAATCTCGATACATCACAAGTAGTAATACAATGAAATCTCATGTAACATCATGAGTGTGTACAAAATAGAATATGAACAAGAATAACTGATGACCAAATCCATGAGCTCATCCAATGAACAACTCCGTGAACGATGTATACCCAAGATCATGCCAAGAATAAGCATGTCTCGAACAATACCACCTATAGGGGACCCAATGGAAGAAATGGCATGTTCCTCTCAATCGTGTGGAGATCAAAAGCCCACCCCCTATGCTAGGAGATAGAACAGGTCCTCAAGTCAAAATAGACAACAAGAAGAAACATCACAAAAAACAAGGTCAACATACAAGACATCAAAATCACATGAAAACTGACATACTCCTAGAGGCGACTAACCTTCACAAGTGACTCAACACAAGAGAACTAGCAAGAGTACAAGGACACAAGTGGCATCACATAAATGTAATAGGTTACCAAATTCCAATAGGTTACCCATGCAACCACTTATGGGTTTGGCCCCTAATAGAAGCCACTTCTCCTATGGTACAACTTCTCAAAATGACAAGACTATAAAGCCAACATGCATGCCAGAGAAAACTTCTTTCCACATAAACCCAACATAGACAAAGTCATACCATGAAATAAATATAACTTAATAACACTATTAAACATGCATGGCAAGTTTTTTTTATTTTTATGAAAAAATGGTTTTTCCATGCCAAGGAATTCAAAACATCCAAAGTAATATCCCAAAAGACATAATGTGCATGGTTCACATTTCGACTTAAAAGCAAGAAAAATAACCTCCATAATAACAAGTCGTATTTTATCTCAAAAGAACAACAATTCCAAGCCTCTAGAAGTCTACGCAAAACAAACTACACCAAAAGAACTACAAAGCAATTTAAACCAAGATCAATATAATAATCCATAATTATGCTATAACTATATTGTCCAATCATCACAATACTTGATATTTAATATCCAAGACTTATTTTTTCCATCAAAATCTACCAATCAATTACTTTCAACATAAATGACTTGATCACCCAATTTGGACTTATCGTTCAAGAATACAATATATATTTGACTATCCAAAATCATTATTGACTTAATTGCTAATTCAATGAATACATAATTCGTTTGACCAATACCGTTTCCTAATTTTGTCTATCCAACTTAATCTCACATCAATCATTTTGAGCTAAATGTACACACAAGATGATCATTTCCAAGATTAAAATATCCTATTTACTCCATTTCATTTAAACCAATAAATAATTAAATAAATGAACCTTCTACACTCATATTTAAACAAGATTTTTTACTATTGGTAAGAAAATTTAGTTACCATTAACTCTAGTTTAATATATGTATTTAAATCTACAAATATCTATACTCCATATGTATTTATGTAATTCATAATACTAAACTTGAATCGAACTCCTTTTAAACATATAAATGATTCATAAATTCTTTATACTCTTAAATACAAAGTAATTGACCAAAAAGAAGTTTTAAGAGATCAAATAGTAATAATTCATAATACAAGAATTAAGGGAAATGAAAATCTTCGCGCCCATAAGGGGTTGGTGATAAGGAATGTGGACTGAAGTTTATAAAAGAATAATTTGTACTTATATAAACAACCGCCCTCAACTATCAGTGCCATTGACTGACTTACAAGCCATGCAATTTGCTACGTGGAAGAGAACTTAACTTACAATGAAGTGATTGAGAAACTCTACATAAACTGAACATTTAAAAGTGTACTCAGTGCAACAAAAGCATGGACTTCCGCATGGTGTTGGTATACACAACCAGCAAAAAGATAAGAAAAACATAAATATATCCAAACCCTATTCATAAGGCTATGGCTCACCCATCGAATGGAAAGGAATCCACGAATAATCATTAAAAAAAATAGCAAGTGCCACTGTAAGACCCTACTTCATATGTACTTAATACAACCACAAATTGTTGTATGTTTTTTTGAACTGATGATTAAATGTATTGTGGATAATAATTAAGGTGGTCTTTTGGCAATATTCTTGCATATCATTTTGACATTATGTTTTATTTTCATTACCATGGAAGTGGATTGCACTTGTATACTGTGGAATGCAAACTAGATTCTAAATGGATTATTATATAGTTAAAGCTTAGAATGTTCAACTAACAGATTAATGTGATACATAATTGATACTTACGATCACATTGGTAATGTGCAGGAAGGCAACGATATTAGCATGAGAAAGGAGAACCATCAAGAGTGAATCAAAAGACTACTTCATGAGGATATAAATTTGACCCCATTTGGGGCCTAGAAACAAGTGGAGTTAATGTATTGGAGGACAAAGGGTGTGAGGGCATTTAGTTGGGATTCATGTGATGGGTAAGTGGGTATTAGGTCTTGGAAACCCCTAGCTAAGTTTGAAACTCGGATGGAACCTTGAGTGGGCTTTTAATGAGGGTTGTTGGTCAAATTTTTGGGTTAGGGTGCAAAAATAAACCCCCTAGGGTCTATACCATAGTGGTAGGGGTCAAGTGGACATACAATAGTACCCCTACAACAAGATTTGACCCCTAAAAATCCCTCATAATGGAGAGACGAATTTTGAGAAGAGGATGGGGTAAAAGATGGAGTGGTTGTCCAAATGCATGTTCTCATTAATGGGGAAAACATTTTTATTGATGGGGGGAGGTACACTGCATACCTTCCCATCCAAGAGTTGCAATTTTGAAACTTCTATATATTTTGGAGAGGAAGAAGGAGGGTGTCACCCACTTCTTCTTTTGGAGAACTATAGTAGAGAGGCTAGAAAGAACGAGGAGAGGAGAGGAAGATTCTTTTGAGAGATAATGACCAAGATGGCTTGGTTTGGAGAGAAAGGATCTAAAAGATTTTAATCCCCACGTAAAGAAAAGAGATAAGTTCTCTCTTACTTCCATTTTCTCTTTTGTTTATTTATTGTAAGAATGTGATATATGTTATATGGATTATAGTTGAAACAAGAGTAGAGGACCTAGATGTAGAAGTTGGATGCTATGTACTTTCTATCCCTTGTAAAAATATAAAAAGACTCCATTCATCATTTTGGAGCTCATAAAATTTCTTGCTCGGGGGTATGGCTAGAGCTCACGAGGCTCCATGATGCCATTATGGTAGGGTGGAGAGCAAGCCCATAATTACTTGGATAGAAAATAATTCATCTCTTCAACTTAGTTTGTAACTTTGGATGTATAAGGGATGGGTTTCATTCTCCTCTCTATTTTTTTTTAAAGTATATGGTAAAAGGGTGCCTATAAACGCATGGTAAATATTTTGATTTGTCTGATTTAACTATACTTCTTTTGATGCACCATGTGCATGTTGTTAAGGGGAAATACCCTGTAAAAAAAAAAAAGGGACCATACACTCCCCCTGACCATAAATAGTAAAAATTTGAAAGTATGTGAGTTTTGAAAGTACCAAACTTTGTATTTCAACATGGGTAAAAGCAATGAAAATGAGTTGTGTGTGTGTTTCATTCATTTTTCTGATAATGCTTGCAAACTATGCTATGGTTGAACTTACTACTACAACAATATGATAAGAATATATAAGGTAGCTTATACATGTCTTAAAATTTCTTCTTGAGGAGTTCATTATAAATAGGCAATAAAAGTTCTTCAGTATGGGCATTTGAATAAGAAAGTGTATGTATAATGCATAAGGAAATAACTGTATACCATTTATTAAATAAATAGGCCAGGGGATCGAGGTCCTAATCTATAGAGAATAATAGCAGGTATATCCCGAGATCATCCCATGTCTCACAGATTCTAGCATCGTGGCTACCATGGCTGTGGTACTTATTTTTTTTTTAGCATAAGATCTTCCTTGATTTCAAACTGTAATGTAAACAAACAATAACTCAAGTGAAATCACATAGGTTGAGAACTTAACTTGACCTATACCTCTATCCGTCCCTCCTTTCTGCATACTGCTAATCCTTGTTTAATCAGTTGATTTCTTCCAAAACAAATCAATACTGATATAATATTTAATATATTCCCTCTATGGATTTTATTTTGAAGCTCCATCCTTTCACATCAACACTTGATAAAAATACAACACCATGCCTATGCTTAAACATACAGTTTCAGGTCTAGGTTATCCATCGCCAATTAAGTTATCAAAGGGACCCCTCAATCTGTAGTGAATGTGAGTCTATTAGTCTTTCTCTTCTAGTAATTTGAACTATACCTGACAATAAATAACTTTCACTGCAAGGACATCTGTAGTAGAAGTTCTCTCTAGACTAAAAATCATCAACATTTTGAACTATGTAGTACACTGCCTTCACTATAAAATGGTGAATTTGTCTTAACTCTCCCATCTACTTGCAAACCATAGATCATACCATGGAAAGTATATTTACCTTAGATTTTTGCACAAGTTGATATGCATTCATACTAAGGAGTAAAATTATGCAGCATACACCCCAGGTGCAAGAATGGATACTTTTAAATGTCACTTCCATGCATTAACAAGGTAGTCTAGGAGTAGATATGACCAAAACGATTTACTAGAGTTGTCAGAATTCTTTTGAGATCAAGGCAAGAAAATCGTAATCCTCCACGTAATTATAGGTAGGTATCATGAAATTCGAGTCAAGGTAGTGTGTATGAGAAACAAAAAAAAGAACCAGAGTAGGGTGTGGGTAATGCAAGCACAATAAATAATCATTAACTACTTGAGGATACAAATCTGGAATGAAGTAGCTTGTACTCATTTGATCTAAGGTCTTTTTCCCTAACACTGATTTGATATTCACCATCATATCAGATTATTTAAATAATAAAAAAGAACAAGTACCTTCTGCCACTAAATTATTTAAATATTCACATGTCCTCCCTCTTGCGTGCTCAATATCTCCATCATTGGTTCAAGACTTTTAATATGAGGTAAGATTAGTGGGATGCATTAATAGTGAAGTGTCAATTATAAAACAAATATAAAAATTCTTTTTCTTTAAAATTACTTTCAGGGCAGACACCCATTTAAATCTGTAACCAACATTTTTTTTTTGAGACATTAGGTGTAGCATGGAATCTAGAATTTAATGCCTCTGTGGCTGAGAGCTGTCAATTTGAGTGAAGGCTTCCTCTCAATAAGTAAATAAAAAATTATATATCGGTAAGTGTGATTTTTTACGCAACCTGCAATGTCGAGGATATGTCACTATACTATCCATGTCTCATGTAAGGCATTTATTATCATAGCCAATTAGTAGCAAGAGTCTCCCATGCTTTGTTTTTTTTTTTATGAGCTCCAGTACAATTTCAATGGAATTTTTTTATATATATACAAATGCAAGAACTGTGCAATGTGTATATTGTTATATTATTCTACTATCTAAATTAAATATGAAATAATTAGAGATATTATGAATTTAAAAAAAAAATCATTAATCCATCATCCTTGGAAAATCTTGGCGTCACACCATTCTCTTCCAGCATGACCGCTCTGTTGCAATTTATTCTTTTAAGGTTTCTTTACTTTTCTTCTGCCACATCTCCTTCGTATAATCAACGATATGTTTGAGGAAAATAATTTCCTTTCCTATTTAGGTCTTCTTCCTCTTAATGAATAGATTACATGAAGGTACTTGCTCTTTGTTTTTTCTAATCCATTAAACAACTCAACTTATTCCTTTGTGAGCATTGTTGATGGTTAAAATGACACAAACAACATTAAAACATAATATTTCTACTCTATTTCTCCTGAAAGAGAAAAACAACATGTAGTTGCCTAACTCCCAAGGTCCTGGTAGTTGGTTCTCAACTATCTGATGTCACTCAATTGGTCATGCAACTGTAATATTCAAGGGGCCTGTGTTGGTACCAAAGGATTCAAGCTATGACTCTCTTTATCAAAATAGTTCCTGTAAATCAATGGGTTTTAAATAAAAGAAAAAGATAGATCAAAGGGGTAAATCAGCAAGTATGAATTAAATTTATCTAATATCCAGACATATACTTCTAACAATGAATGTTTTCTCAATCGATCACAAAAACCATAGCATGACACAACCCATAGTATAACTATACCATCGTATACATCTTAGGTGCTTAATTTAATTCCACTATTCACATATCACAAGTATTTCCAAGATTTCAAAACAACACACATTCATTCATCATCAAAACTATAGATCAACAGACTTCAATAACTTTAATTAAATGACAATTTAACAAGATAATCTTTAAACCTGGTTTCTTCTAATGACTTTCATCACATAAGAAACTATCATGCTTCAGCACAATCACTAGCATTCAGGTGGATTATAACTCATTAACCTTATCAAACAACACAATTCAATGTAAACTCCATATTTCGTAAACCTACAATTCTAGTAAGTGTCAAAAGATCTAGTACAATGTATCTCTGCAAAAACCTCTAAAATTCTATCTCCTAGCACTAGGTAAGCCAATCCAATTCTCAATTAGCCGACCCTTACAATGTAATACCCATCTGGTATATATAGATATACAAAAGAAGTTCAAACTTCACTTCTATCTTAGGCTTTCCACCTTTTTAGGAACAATCAACTTTCTTGGAAACTCAGATCAACTTTGATCTTGAGTTCTTACATTATACATTCAGTTTGATCTAACAATAGAAGATAGAAATAGAAGAAAAGAAGTCATGCACCCTTAAGACTGTCAGTGCTACATGCATGCAACATGCAAGGAAGAAGATCATCATGCGACATGCAAGGAAGAAGAACATCATGCGACATGCAAGATTTTATGCATGTGAAGCTGGATCTACTATGAACTCATCATAACTAGTGAAGACTTGTTGTAGCATATCCATATCTGGCCCATCAATCCAATCATCTTCAAATTTGATGCGATCCAACTCAACTGCAGCAAACTCTTTCATACTTTTTACCTTGATCAACTCTCTCCCTGCAACTTTTCTTCTTTGACTTCTACAAGCCGATCTATCACTAAGTCTCCTCCATCATCTTTCTCTTGCATGAGTCCTTGGAATCTTTCATTCCATTTCTCTCTAACCTGACTCAATGGCATGCCATCTTTAGTCATTATATTCACATCTACAATTATGGCTATAACCGCTTCCAACTCTTCCAACTGCTAAGTTAAATTATTAACTGCTTCCTGAATCTCATCCTTATGCTTGCTCAAAAAGTCAGTCCTAAACTTAAGTATGCGAGAAGTCTTTTCTACAAAATCTTTTTTATCATCTTCGAGTATAGATTCTTCTAGAAGAGTAGTTAGAGGCAATGCATTTATCTTCTCTAACTTTTCAATATACTCCTTATACTCTTCTTCTAGTTTTTCGGATACCTCAATGTATTGATGCATCTCTTTTATTACTCCTTCTGCTTCTTTGTAAGTTTCAAAGCCTTTTTCCAAAACCTCACCTACCTCTCGGTTCACTTTGTCTATCCATTTGTCAACCATCTCCGCCTTACCTCTAACCTGCACCAAATCATCAACCTCCTTTTTCCTTAGCAAAATAGGAGTCTCAATTGCTGCAACCTGTTGTGACCTTGGAGAAGAGACACTCTTCAAGAATCAATGTAATTGATCCAATTGAGCCTTAAGATCATCTTTCTTTTGTTTATCCTTGATCATTCTTGATTTAATCGTTGAAGCCACCACATCAATCAGATTCATTTGTTGATTTCTAGTGGGTCTTCCCAAATTAACCGTACTCAATTGATAGTATGTGAGCTACATATCCCCTACCTCCTTTTCAGTCATAGGCATGACACATTCAGCAACTATCTCCCCTTTATCTGTGAGTCTGGTGGAATGCAAAACTTTAGCCCTCTTCTTAGGCCTTTCCTGTTCAATCTCCTTCATCATATCCTCCCAATTAAGAGGTTGAGGAGGTGTTCTAGCTCTCTTCTGCAAATCTAATTTCAACCATGTAGGAGCACTAGGAGAAGTCATCATAATGGAAGAAGAAGCAACAACTGTAGAGGATGGCTGAACATTTACCTCAGGTTGAGAATCAACCTTTGCTTTGTCTTGTTGTTTCTGCAGCACATGCATCTGCACCAACTTCTCAGCCTCTTCTCTATCTCTTTGTTCCTACACTTTCTTGTCTTCTTCTTCTTTTCTCAATCTCTCCTCTTCCATCTGATCCTCCTCTAACTTCTCTTTCTCTAAGGCCTCATTTTCCAACCGTTCTGCCTCCAAAGCTTTAAGTTTTGCAGCTTTGACCTCTTCTTCCTTTTGCTTCCTGATTAGCTCTTCAACCTCTTTTTCTTTTATTATCCTTTCTGATTCTTCCTTTTCTATTCTTTCCATTTCTAAGGCTATGAGTTTCTCTGCCTTTTCCCTTTCTTCTTCAACTTGCTGTTTCTTTATTAACTCTTTAGCATCTCTCTCCTTTCTTAGAGCTTCAACTTCTTGTTCTTTCTGTCGAGCTTCCTCTACAAGCTTCAGTATAGCAACCAGGGCTTCCTTTTCCCTTCAGTTTCTTGCTTTCTCCTCCTCAAGATCATGGATCTTCTGTATCAGTTCCATCTTGTCATTTTATGCCTTGACCTTGATCTCATGCTCTTGTAGCCTCATTTGCTCCTCCATTTCATCAGCTGCTGTCCTTGTTTCAACTTCTTTTACCTTTAATTACTGTTGTTGAAGTAGAGCATCAGCTTGTAACTTTGCCTCCATTTCCTTTTGTTTCTCCACAGCAGCCCTTGCATTAGATTCTCTGGTAGCATCTTCAAATTGTTTCCATTGTTCTTCCTATGTAAGAATCTTCTCAATAGTATGATCTAGAGGCACGTTTTCTTGCAAGTCCTTCTCTGACAGAGTTTCATCCGAGTCTGTCTCAATTTCTACCCATTCTTCCTCCACTTCTTTTCTTTTAGCAGCTTCAGCCATGGCATAAAGTACTCCTTGAACTTCTTTACTTTTCTTTCTTGTGAGTGGGGCTTGTGCAGATGACTCACCCAATGCGGGCATAGAAACAGTAGATTCAATTGGAACATCTCCCTCTGGTGTCTCTTCTTCTTCATCAACCACCTCAAGTTCCATTTCTTTAACATTAGGAGGAAAGAATTCCAACGGCTCCTTGGAAGGTGTCTTCCTTTTAATCCTCTTGTACCCTTTACCTTTCTTGAGGATTGGTCCCTGAGGAGCTTGAGTTCTCATCATCAACCATTGCACACTTCTATCCAAGACTGTTCTTCCAATTTTCTTAATATCAATTGTTTCTTCCTCATTCCAGTCTATTGGATCTAAGCTTTTAGTGCCAATATTAAAAGCTTCATATGAGGGATCTAATACAATTCCATCATCCACCAAAGTGTCAGGAATATTTCTTTAATACCAAGTTCTGACATGAGTGAGATTGATAATCTCTCATAATTCTTCTTCCTCAAGTCATACTCATCCTGCCGATCACACCAAAAATCCTCTAACAAATTAAAATGTCTAGTAAACACTAAAGGTAATAAAGCATACATCTTCTTTGGATCAAAATACTTACGAGCTATATACAATCCCAATTTCAATTGTATCAACTCATTACAAACCACTTTTGCTCCCTTCAAATGTTGACAATTGTATTCACCCAGTGTCATAGGAAACTTATGGCATGCTATCTTGTGCTTGATCCCAAACCTAGCATTAACTCCAATGGCTTGATATAAAAATTCCATAAGCACTATTCTATTGCTGTAGCATCTTGGAAGTAAATGGGGATGACCCTCAAAACCAAACAATCTGAAGTATGCAAATTTGGGGTATTGGATGTACCAACTTCCCCATTCAGAAATGAATGCCATAGCTTCTTGACTTAACCTGTATCCTACATCTCCACTCAACTGGTTTATAACCACATATAAAAATGCATCATTGACTCTTCTGAAGTGAGTCTCAACAACCTGAAGAGATAATTGATCGTAGTGTTCCCATACCTTCCTTTGTCCATCCAAGACTCCCATTATACCTACTCTGTTTAATCCTGGGAAAATCCCCAATCTTGTTGCAGCATAGACCACATATGAAGTCATGAAGAAAGATTTGGTCTGTCTAACCCTTGTGAGCTGATCATGTATAGCATCAGAAACAATCATTGACCAATCAAACTGGTAATCACCCTGAAAGATTACTTGAATAAAATGAAACATCCATTCCTTGAAGTGGAAGGCATCCCTCTTTCCAAACACTCTGGACAGCATCAAGATCAAATAAGATATCTCCTTCTTGAAATCTGCCCTCTTTGGCTGGTCTGCCAGCTTGCTTAAAAACTTCTTCTCGGTGCTTAACCATCTTTTGTTTAAATGAGACTTATTGGAGTCTTTATGCTTACTGTATTTCTCCAATGCTTCTACCTCAGTTAGTTGCACCAAATTCTTGGGATTAGGAACATTAAATATGCTTTGGAACATCTGCGGAGTAAGATCTATAATCACATTATTCTGTGAATCCATGCATAATCTTGTAGCTGGATTATAAGTACTGGCCACTGTCAATATCAACTCCGGACACTGAACTAATAAAGGAAACACAGTGATATGTGCAAGAGTCAACAATCCTTTGTGTTCTCCCTGTCAAGTTTACTCTTTTTGCAAAGGTCTCTTCATGTAATTCTTCAAAGCTATACTGGCCCAGATTAGTATCTGTGATATCTGACCAGTCTGATTCCACCTTACTCACCTTCATCATCGGATTCCTATGATCATACCTCAATGTATAAGGTAATTGTTCTGGTTTCACCTTCTTGATTTTCGGTGCTGTCTTTGATGTTCCAACCGGTTGATTCCTTCGAGCAGCCTCTCCTGACGTTCCTAACATCTCTCAAATCTCCTGCAAGCAAACCTCTAATTAGACCTTTAGATAAATCATCATAAAACATGCTTTTAAAACACACCTGTTACACATACATCGGAGTCGGAACCAGACAGAAGCACAAAAGAATCTCTTTTACAAAACTGGCAAACTCGAAGCAAAAACCGATATAGGAACTTCACCTAATAACAAACGGGCTCGGAGTCGGAGTTGGGGAGGTTATCGGAACCGGGATCAGAACAAAAATCGGATTTGGTTTTCTTTGAATTCTACTTTTCATATTCTATTTCCATTCTGCCTCCGCCTCCGATTTGGTCATTGTTACTTTGAAGAAAAGACTTCCCACTATATGCGGAGCCGGACACAGGATTAAAATGAAATTGATAACCTTCGCAAACAAAATTCTTAAGTTCAAGATCAGTTTTGATCCCGCCTCCACCAATTATCACATACTCCAAGAAAAAACCTTTAGAACTCGGAATCGGAAACGAGATAGAAATGGAATTGATAACTTTTGTAAAACAAAACTCTTATGTCCATAATCCATTCGAATCCCACCTCCGCCTATGCTAATCATGACATCATCCAATTCATTCATTTTCAACATAACTTCATGATTAAAACCTAGGTCACTATAAAATGGAAAAGGAGCTTAAAAACTCTACCCTCATATGACCGTGGGGAACAATTGTATTTTAGGGCCATTTATTTAAATCTTATTTAAAGTAATTGCAGAGACCAATGAAACCCTAATCTAACAAACCTAATAAAAATAGGGCACGGGTTTAAAACCCTGCCATTCTACCAAATGATGAAACCCTAATTTAAACAATAAATCTAATCTACCCTAACTCACTGTAAAATCTCTAATCTACCTCACTGTAAATTCTTAATCTAACTCACACCATTAAAAACCTTTAATCTAATCTAATCTACTGCAAATAAAAAATGACACAACACAATCATGATTAAGACGTGAAAGCGACGGTGCCCTAAAATAGAAAGAAATGACATGATAAAACAAGACAACAAAGATTTAAAGCAAAACAAACAAGCCGAAACAAGAACCTGCTCATTCAATCACATCGATGATCATAAAATTGCTTTAAAACACAATGATTGAACACGCGAGCAGATACAAAGCAAAACACAATGAACACAACAAAGATAAAAGACCTACCTCAAACGCAAACAAAGCCAAGCCAACTTTTTGAATCAATTCGCACACAATATCCCTTCTCTATCTCGATCAATTTGCTCAAACGAACTCTGCTATTGCTCTTCGCACTCTCAGACTTGTGACAATAACAATAATGATCGGCTTTAACCCTTAATAAAGAAAAATATGTGAATTTCTACCTACACCGACAACCACCATTAATGCATTAAAACGCAGTAAAGGCGGAGTCGGAACTATAAGAGAACGAATACTAGTCTGTAGTGCAACTTCAGTCAAAAAGTCAACGACAAAAATTGGCGAGGGTGGAACTAAAATGGAAACAAGATCTTAAACTCATAAAATTTCCAAACCCTATTCCCATTCTGACTCCGCGTCCGACAACTAAAAACAAAACAAAAACAAAAACAAAAAGTTAAGTAAAAGACCAACCTAATAAAACAAAACACAAAAACCGAGACAAAACAAACATTAAAAAGTAGCGTAGGGGGGATCGGAATTGAATTTGATTTTGCAAATTTTGATAACAACCATCCCAATTCCCACTCCGGCTCTGCTTCCGCTAAAGACCAAAAATAAAGACTGTCGGGATAGAACCAAAAACAAGCCTCAAAAGAACTTTCAGAACTCGATTCATCTCCAGTTCCAATTCCGACAGAGAAACCAAAGAAAAACAAAGTATTGGCAAAACTAGACTCCAAACTTTGTTTCAAAAACAACTAAGTATAAAAACACAAAGGGGGACCCATTTTGACCAAGGTAAAAGATGGGGTGGTTATGCAAGGCATAACACTTAGGTTTAATCATCATTTTCTTTCACTAAAGTAAACCTAGGAAATTGTACTCTGGAAACCTTGATTTTCACATAATGGACCTTGTGGAATGAAAAGGACCTGAGGCATAGACATTTAGTTTTAAATCATAATCAAGAATTTTTTTTGATAAAAGAAACTCATTAAGAAAATACAAGGACAATTGGACCTCACACATGTATGATATCCCATAAAATCAAAATCCGAAAACCAAGGTTCAAGAAGATTAGCCCAAAAGCTCATGTGGAGCATCTTGAAATTCTTCTTGAAGTTAGAGAAATATTGGTATATAATTTATACAAGAAGGCTTCAAAGAACAAACCAAGTTTGTATGAGTTCTATTATCAACAAAATCCAACTCTTTTTCAAATATTTTCTTTCCTCACATAGGAATTATGGCATGGTCTTCAATACCGAGGTCTTGTAAGAAAAATTATTGCCTAGGTCAAGTATAGGATCAAAATCATCACTCTCATCCATCTCTCAATCATAAAAATCAAATATCATCTCACCAACAAACTCTTGAGAACTTTGAAACATCATTCATGCTAAACTTATAGGAAAAATCAACATCACCTTTTTTGACTTAATACACTTAGTCAAATTATCAATCCTCTTGAACTAATTTACCTCTAGGATAACACAACTCCCTAAGGTTTAAAAGTACATAATCACTTCATTTGGCTTAGTACACTTAGTCAAATCAACTTCTTGAATGAGTTTTCCCAATGATAACACAACTTACTAGGGTTCACAAGCTCATTATCATCTTGTTTGGCTTAACACACCTAGTCAAACTATCCTCAATCAAAATTAAATAATTTCAATCCCTAAAAAGTTTAGCATCTCCCCCAAATTTCTTCAAGAGTTTCATTCATCTGCATCATCCATCTTCCATTGATCTCATCCCCATAATCACTTTTGATCCTTAGCCTATCCTAGATCTTCTCTTTTGTGCCTAGGATTGAGATAAAATGATCTCTATTTTATGGTACAAACAAGATCACAACACAAGAGGAACATGGAAATCACTACGGAAACACCAACTTCAAGTGACCTAAGTCAAGCGACTCCTGAAATAAACCTTGCAGGATCAAGCAATCCTCCAAACAACTCCCCTCTACCATTGCAAAACCCTCAAGAGGAAGGCCATGTAGAGGACATCATCGATAATGACTTGGGAATGATGCAAGAGGAAAAAACTGAAATGGTTCGGAATCCTAAGAATCATAGAATCGTCAATGCCATGTTGAAACTTAATCCATCTCTATATGTACGTGTGTTAACAAAATAAAGGCCTAAACTCCCTTCTGACTTTGTTGTGAGTACCAATATGGAAAGGAATCTTGTGAGCATACCCCCAATATCACTTCCAAACATCACTCAGGATATTCCCCAAATCATATCAACAATCGCTTCAACCTTGCCAATTGTTAACAAGGGAAGCCCCATGCTTCGCAAAATCCAAAAGCATCACCTTGTAAACAACAAAGAAATAAATATCAACACCACACTGGATAAAAACATCCCAGTCAATTCATTACACCCATATGTTCCACTTACTTTCCATAATCACACGGACTCATCCTCATTTCATGCAATGCCAATCTATCTTCTGAATATACAAACTTCTCTCCCTATGATTTTACAAGGAGAGGGTGGGTTATTCGGGATAGGGGGAGTCATTGATCCTTCCTCATCATCACTTTTCCAAGGGAACACACCACCATTCCCTCCATTACCTCTAACATTCATATCATCTTTTGGGTTGGGCCTTCCCCCCCTACCTACCACCAATCTACCAAACCAAAGAAATCTAAGAATCACATCAAACCCCCTCATTTTCCATCAGTTTCAATAAAATAGATGGCAACCATTCAAGCCACAACAATGGTCAACACATCCACTAGTTCCCAAATATCTCAAAGCATGGTTTCCCAAGGACCAAGCATCTCGATCACACCACCCACAACCCAAACCCCGATCACCAACATGAACCTTCCACTCACAACAATGGTCAAAACCATTCCCAATCCACCCAACAAGCCACACAAGTTGCACAAGAAACATAGGTATCCCAACAAGCACAAGCTCAAGCTCAAGCTCAACACTAGGCTCAGTAGGTGCAAGCACAGTACCATGCACAACTGCAAGTAATCCATCAATATGCATACCAAGAAGCCCTACAAGATTTTCAAAAACAACAAGTTAAACAAGAAGCTTTGTTGGTGAAAAAAAAACTAGACCAACAACAAGCTTTGTTGGAGCAAAAACAACTAGACCAGCAACATGCTTTGTGGGAACAACAATAGGACCAACAACAGGCTTTGTTGGAACAACAACAATAGGACCAACAAGAAGCGTTGTTGGTACAAATGTAGGCATATCAATAGGCCTTAAATGCATAGTATATCTTGCAACAAACCCCCACCAATACCCCAATCCTCAATCAATCACCACAAACACCTCAAAAAACATTCATCCCACCTCCTGATCCGCAAAATGATGTTGCAGCATAGATCAAACTACTCTTGTAGCAAGTGTTGGACCTTCAATTAGGAAAAACAACCTGAACACTGGGTGATTTGTGCCCCTATCCTTTTGATAGGATTCTTACAATGGTACCATTCCCGAAGGGATTTGAAATCCCAAAATTCGATAAATATAATGGGATGGGAAACCTTGAAAATCACGTCAAGGAGTTTCAAGTGCATTCCATGGATGTTGCATACAATGACACATATCTAATGTGACTATTTTCTCAAAGTCTAACTGGTCCCACCATGGAATGGTTCTCTCATCTACCCACAGGCATCGAAACATTCCATGAAATGGTGGATGCATTCCTCAAAAAATATGCATTCAACATGGGTACAGATGTTAGTCTGGAGGAGTTATCAGCACTCAAACAAGAAAAATGAGAGCTATTCACTTTCTTCTTGCAACTATGGTGATCCAAGGCCAACCGAAGCAAGTGGACCATGCTAGAAGAGGAACAATTTTTTACTATCATAGCCAATCTAGATGAAAACCTGGTGTTTTATCTAAAAATGTAATGTATTACAACATATGATCAATTGATCCCAAAAGCGCTCAATATCAAAAGATCCCTTACTACATGAGGAGGCACATCTATATTTCCTACACAATAGGATAACTGCCCATCCACTAGTTATAATGATAAACCTTTCACATGGTCAAGGAACAAAAATGTCACAAATGATGGAGTGGTCGATGCGAAGGTTTTCATCAGTGCTCCCAAGAAAAATATTCAAACCCATCATCAACCACATAGTCACAACCAAAAAAATGTGCAACCCAATACGGTTGCACAACAACCACCACCTTCAAACAACCAAATCAATAATTTGAGCAATCAAGGAGGACCACCTCCCCGAAACAAGTATCCTCTCAAGCGAAAATTCACAGCCCTTGCGGAGCCAATCAAATCTATAATGAAGAAGTGGTTAAAGAGAACCTTATCAAAATCTCCACTTCTAAGAAATATGCAGAACCCATGACAAAGCCAACATGGTACAATGAAAATATCCTTTGCGATTTTCATAAATTCAAAGGGCATACAACCACAAATTGCATGAGATTGAAAAACATCATCCAAGATCTCATTGAGGATAAAATCATAAATTTCGAGCAACCCACTAGCAATCAAAATCTCAAAATATACACGAATCTGATGCCTAAGAAAAATCAAGGAAATAATCAAGGAAACAATCAAGGAAATAACCAAGGGAACAAAAACAAGAAACAAAATTATGCTAGTGCAAACCTTGTATACGAAGGCATAGTTGCATGCATAGATGAAATGGTCACTATCATTAGCATCAAAGGAGCCAACGCTAATTGTGGAGCCACCACACATAGCAAAAAGGTTACTATTGCAAGGGAATCAAAACCATCTAAGACCCCCATCTCAAATACAAAATTTGTTCCCTATGATTATAACGTCATTGACTAGCTAAAAAGAACCCTCGCTCAGATCTCTATCATGGAGTTATTTAAAATTTTTGTCGCCCATAGGAAAATGCTCGATGAAGCATTAGTTGCATCCACTGTCTCTGCTAACCTTGATATAGAATAATTTTAGGCTATGGTTGGTAACATCGTCACCCCAAACCTCCTCACCTTCTCTAATCAAGACTTCCCTGCCAAACCATCTCACAACCGTGCACTTCACCTTCAAGTCCTGGTTCACAAGAAAAGGGTCAAAAGGGTCTTGGTGGATGGAGGTGTGGGCCTAAATATTTTCTCACTTAAAATTATAAAGAACTTGGGAATCTTAGAAGACTTCATCGACAAAAATAAAGGCATTACCATCAGAGCATATGATGACCAGGAAAGAATGTCTCAAGGCACTATCAAGATCCTAATCAAAATAGGGAAAACTACTAT